>OMLF01001963.1:41999-139507 GCA_900302615.1 Holocentrus rufus | reverse complement strand
AGTTTTTTTTTTTTTTTTTTTTTTTTTGGTGACTATATGAGGTTTTAAATTAGGTGTATTTTAAATCGTTTTTTATGCTTTAAGTGGATGCTCGTGTGTAGCTGATTGTTAGTTGCCCTCTGTTGTCTTTATTTATAACTTTGATGTATTCCTGTTTTATGCTGCCTCCTTGGCCAGATCTCACCTGCAAAATAGATTTTAATCTCAATGAGAAATTTGAAGAGAAAATTGTTGAAGTTGACAAACAAACTCAAAATCAAAGTCAATGTCAAGATCATAGGAATAAGATTTTCTGGTTTGTACAAACAGAAACTACAGATTGAAAAAGAACTGCAAAAGAACTATTATAGCATATAATGAAATATGACAGTACACACAAATCAAGTGCTGACATCAAAAGCTGACTTTTATGGGGTACTCAGGCGGAAACAGGTGCAGCATGCCTGGAGTCACTGAGCGGGCCCGAATTCCAGGACCGCATGGAAACAATACAGGTTCTGCAGAAGGGGGTAGGTGGGAGAAAGGGAGGTATGTGTCAGACTGGTTTATCCACATTGGGGAGCCACATAACTTTCCCTATCACGCCCCACCCTGTCCTGCCTATATAGTGGGATCCCAAAGATAAGAGATGCACAACAGACCTCAGCCACTCCAACAACCTCTTCACCCATCACAGCGGTGACACCTGCACTTCCATCGCCATGAGTCTGAGGAGCAAGCGCAGCAGCCGCCCAGGGAGGTACATGTCATCCGGGAGCTTCAGCAGCATGTCTGTGGGCTCCTACTCCGTCCCCAGGGCCAGCATCGGGCCTCACCTCAGCGCCCCGATTACAGCCGTGTCTGTCAACAAGAGCCTGCTGACCCCACTCAACATCGACATCGACCCCAGCATCCAAGCCATCCGCACTGATGAGAAAGACCAAATCAAGACTCTCAACAACCGCTTTGCCTCATTTATCGATAAGGTAACAACCCATTCTACTAAGACACTGACTTTCAAGTTGCTATGGAGATTTTACTGTTAATTATTGTAACTGTAAAATATGAAGGTTTCTTATAATTTACACTAAAGCCAACTGTCTCCAACAATTAAAACCACTCAAATTCCTAAATGAAAACTATTTGTAAGTGTTTTTTTCCCTCAGATTTCCTCAATTCATTTTGATCAATCCAATCATTCATTCTGATGCTTCATAAACGCTCCTGCTTATAGTTTGTTTGGTATCGTCTCCTTGTGTGTCCCAGGTGAGATTCCTGGAGCAGCAAAACAAAATGCTGGAGACCAAATGGAAACTGCTGGAGGCACAGACCACACCGTCCTCTAACATCGAGCCCATGCTAAAGGCCTACATTGCCAACCTGCAGTCACAGCTGGATAACATCACTAATGACAGGCACAGACTGGACGCTGAGAACAGTGCCATGCACAAAAATGTGGACGACTACAAGACAAAGTAAGACTCCGTTTACTGTGATAGAACACCTGTGAAAGAAAACTCATTTAAATCTTCGAGCCTGAAAAACCGCTAAGACTGTTGGCTAAACTGAAGATAACACAAATATGTAGTCATCCTTACTAATTAAACGGTGAAGTATTCATAATTACTGAGTAAATCCCATTCCTGTCTGGCTCCAGGTATGAGGATGAGATCAACAAGAGGAATGCAGCAGAAAACGAGTTTGTCCTGCTTAAAAAGGTATACCCACTAAGTCTTTTATGCATGCAGGTATCTTGTTCTCTCAAGTAAAGAAAAGCTAATATTCTCACTCATTAAGCCACATTTTCTGCAGTCATTGGGATTACACTCATTACATCTGGTTTTCCAAGCAATTTCTCCAGAAAAAATATCATCATTGGGAGACTGATTTGAATATAGTACTGTTATACTTTACAGTTATACAGTTACACTAATTTTGTTCACACAAAATCCTTGTAAAATATGACTGTGTGTCAAAGGGAAGAATTGAGACGATGTTGCTTGAATTTTTGCTGAGGCATTTCTCTGACTATCTGCAGGATATGGATTCTGGCTACATGTCCAGGGTGGATCTAGAGGACAAAGTACTCAGCATAGCTGATGAAGTCAACCTCCTTAAGTCTATCTATGATGTGGTAAGCTATTAGACAATAATCTTATCATCTGAAATACAAGAAATCAAATGAAATATATATGAGCTTTAAATGCTTGTCTATGGCCAAATTCTACAACGACTGTTCTTTAACCACAGGAGCTCCGTGAGATGCAGGAGAGCCTGAAGGAAACCTCCGTGGTGGTGCAGATGGACAACTCCCGAGGCCTGAACATGGATCAGGTTGTGTCTGAAGTAAAGGCCCAGTATGAGGACATCGCTGCACGCAGCCGAGAGGAAGCTGAGAGCTGGTACAAGAACAAGGTGAAGAGAGATAAAAGAAGTAAAAGTGTATTAATCTTGAACTAGTAAGAATAATTACATTTCGGTGTGCTTTTTATGAAATTGAAGAAGTAATTAAACTTTTTTTTCTAATGGGAGGAGTAGCACTGAGGTCAAACTGTTATCCAAGTATAATAAATCCAACAAAAAACTTGTAAAACCACCATTTGGGACCACCATGTACAATGATGTGCTATTTACTGATCCCATTCATTCTCTCTTGTCCTCTTGCCTGCACCAGTATGACCAGATGTCTGCCCAGGCCACTCAGTATGGCGACGAGCTGCACAACACCAAGGGGGAAATTGCTGAGCTGAAGCGCTTGATCAGCCGTTTGCAGAATGAGATCCAGGTCGTGAAAGGACAGGTGAGTTTATAGAGAGCAGTCAGCACAACAGTTAATGATCCCGGTCCCTGATTGCTGCTCTGAACCAGAGTCAACTGGTCCAACCACTGTCAACTATCTAAAAAACTGATAACTGTCTGTGGAAGGAAGCCAACAGTCACTAGTGAGCGATGACAGAGACAGGATCCAATCGTCCCCGTGGTCAGTGTGTGATAGTTTCTGGATTATTATAAGCCAGTCAGAGGAATCGCTGCCAACTAGCATGCTGATCAAATGCACAGTTACTCCTCAAGTTGAGGCTTGAAAATTCCAAACCCTCTGACAGCCTCAGCTGTAATAATAAATGCCCTGATTCGCATTTAAGTGTTATTGTTTGTGTATTGCCACAAGCCTGGCACAGTCACAATGAAAGCACCAACAAAATAGAATTTACTAAAAATACTTACATACAACATTTGCTGAAACCTAAAGCTCAGTGGTGGCAAAACCTTTATACCATCCCTCCACATTTTCTCAGCGCACCAACCTTGAGGACCAGCTCACTGAGGCGGAGCTGCGAGGGGAGAAGGCCGTGAAGGACGCCAAGGATCGCATCAGGGAGCTGGAGCTGGCTTTGCAGAGGGCCAAGCAAGACATGGCCCGCCAGCTCAGGGAGTACCAGGAGCTGATGAACGTCAAGCTGGCACTGGACATTGAGATCTCCACCTACAGGAAACTGCTGGAGGGAGAAGAGGAGAGGTAAATGGGGTTTTTTAGGGATCAATGTGTTTTAGCAGGATCAAACTTCTGTAGGTGATACAATTATAAGATAAACTATACTTCTTATTTATTGTTACATCACTGCTTACATTGTATTTCCTCTTCTCTCACTCACAGAATTGGACATCAGTCTATTGTCAACATCCAAACAGTGCCCAACCAAGGTATGTTCTGTGTTTTTCAACTGTACGTTGCAGCGTTATTAGCACTAACACAACTATATTTCTGCTCTGCGTGTTTTTGAGTGTGTATGTCATGTTTCCACTGTCCTCTTCCCATCAGCCCCCAAGCTGAACAGCTACAGGCAGCAGAGGTCCGGCCCAGTTCTCATCAAGACAGTGGAGACCCATGACACGACCTACGGCTAAAGCAGAGAGATATGCCTGTGCATGATCCTACTGGAACCACTGTGGTCATTTACAGGAAATTTAACTATATGTTTACTATGATCTCTTTCGTAGCATTCAGTAAGTCAACTTAGCCAATTAATGAAATGTGTAGACATCTGTGTTTATTCTGTCTATGGTTGAATGACACAAGTCCCACTTTGTGTTTTTCAAATAAAGATCCACTAAGCTGTATAATAACTCATATCCTCTTTGTCAGGCAACAATTAAATAGACATCCAACCCAAACTCATTCAGTACATTTCATTCATTCTCCCCATTCCATGCCCATCATAAGACAACAAAGTATGACAACTATTTCAATGGCCTACCTCTCCTTGTGCTTGAGAGAGTGACACCAGTCAAAACAGTAAAAAAAGAGAGAGGGGGGAAGGACAACAGGCTTTATTGTTTATCCATAATGATTTTCTTACATTGTGAGAAATTTGCAGTGTTTTCAGATGTCAGACACCTGCCAAATGATATGTGCCAGAGATGAGCTACACAGACAGTGACAGCTCTCATCAAACTAAAGCAGCACAGTCTGGCCAGCAACAGAAACTTGTAACATTACACAACAGTAATGGGACATTACACTTTGAATGGATGTAAAAACACCGTAGGTAGTTATTATGTTTTGACATTTATTATGACATTTATTATGATGAGATTTTTGTGAACGATAGGAGACCAGACACGCACATTAGCTGCATGAATGCCAGAGACCGTAATAATACAGGTGTTTTTGAAGAACAATCCTAACTCTGTACAAAGTCTGAAAGCATGTTACATCTGCTTAGCCGGTGTCTAATGTACATCTACATGGAATTTCACATAACTGGCTTGGAGAGATACTTAGAGGAGTCATAAAAAGACAAAAACAGACCCACCCAAGTTCTGGTATTTCAGTGCTTTTGAGTGCTGAGTCCTGGTTGCACTGACCTTTAGAGACCTTTAGGCTGAGTTTAAAGGATTGGTGATTCATAAATGCTAGCTATGATTCAGGTAACGGGCTCAGGCTTTGAAGATGTAGAACCACAAACATATGGGAAGTCTGAGAGAGAAAAAAATGTGTGTCACAAATGTGGTGGGATAAATAATGTTTTGTATTTGCTTCATGCAGGTAAAATACAGGCACTAAAAAAATCCCTTATGAACATTACTGGATTAGCACAGCCTGAACTCACCCTCTAACTCCCTTGAATAATGATGATGATGATGTTATGGCTGGTAAAAAACTGAAATAATTCCTTTTGTCTGAACATAACATAACATAACATAAGATAGCATATCTCCACTCCTTTGACTGAATCATGAAAGCTGATATTTAAAGCCACATAGTTTCCTGTCCTCAGACAGGCATTAATGTTGACATCTGGGCCTGCACATATGATATACTGGCTACTTTGACAGCTAGCTAATCTTGGGATCAGCAGTATGTCTCTTCACAACAGCATACTGTGTCCTTTTTGTGAATGAGTGAGTGAAAACTTTAATGTGCTCATTGATGAAGCAACACATCAGGCTTGACTGCTAGCTGAAAGGACTGTAATCATAAAGTTTCAAATACAAAGGAAGCCTGTTAACCTGAGAAAATGAAAATAAGCAAACGAAGTAAATAAACATGAAGATCCTCTGACAATGGGCCACTGGACCACATGAGAGCATATACACAGAACACAATGAAGTGGCTGAATAATGACAAATGTTCAGACAAAGTAGCAGAGGAAAAACAGGATAAGGCTGGTAAATGCATGTATCTTTTATTACCTGTGTTTTGAAATTTGTATTTGTTGGATCTGAAAAGGGCATGTAAGGTAGTCTAGCAATGATACACATTTGTTACTTTGTAACAAAATGCTTCTAATTACACTATTTTGCATTTTAGTCATGATAAAAAATAATCTGCATTTGGCCTTGATATGATATTTTTAATGTAGTTCTAATATACAACAGCCTATGTATTCATTATAACATCAGAGACAGTGGCTCAGCTGCACGGGCGTTTGTTGTGATCACGCATTGTAATTGGACGAGATGCGTTCCAGTGTGACAAACTGAGGCTGCTGGGAGGAAAGCATATCCTTTGTGTTTGTTATATTCAGATAACACAGTGAGTGTGTCACCACCACCATATATGCATCGAACTTCCCTGTTACATGAACACTGACTGAAAATTAGGAAGTTGTAATGCCTTGCTCGAGTGGAGTGGATTCTGGGTAGTGTAGTGTCGCAAACACGTTTAGTCATAAATCGTATCGGGTAAATTCAACCGAAATCCGGCCAAGGACAAAATATAACATAAAGGTAAAACACACGTGAAGAGCAATCAGCTACGGCCTGCAGCTTGCTCATGACAAATAATCTGCAATGTATCGGAAAAGACAGTAGTGAAGCCTGGGCCGTGCAGGGATGACGCATGAGATTACGTTGTCATCGACTCCCTCTGGCGGACATCCATGTAAGTGTTATAACGCCACACTAAAATGGAGGAATAAACCCTCAAATACATACTCACATACACCATGCCGGTTTGGGAAATTTTCGAACTTTTCGTCGTAATTTGACTGGAATGGTAACAGGGTTATTTTGGTTACAGCTTGATTAAGGCATATAGATAGGACATGCATTTTAACTGAAAGTAATTACTTTTGGGCGTCGCTAGCTCCACATGTATCTGGGTGGATTTTTTAAAGAATAACAGCAACGTTATAGGTGAGGTTTGGGTGTGCTCATCTTTCCTTGCTTATGGAAAAAAAGTTGCAGAACCCAAAGCTATGCACTGCCTTGTTCAGGGCGCCTTCCAAGTTAAGATCACTTCCTGTTTCCCTACAACTCGTGATTTGATTGGTAGATATTTTTAATGACATGCCCAGTATAGGCGTATCCGCATTATAAAACTGAAATCTTTATGTGCTTCTATTGACAGTTTATATCGAGTTTTTATCTAGTCTTTGTCTTACAGTCCAGTAGGACGTGCTTTGTCATATCTACATACTTTCTGCAATACTGGGTCCAAGTGTAAGTGTTAATTTTCCACTTTTCACTATTAGTTATGAAATTACAGTTTTGCAATACTAGCAGCTTGCAGAGTAAGGAAGTGCAATTTATAACTGTAAAACGCCATTTATTATGTAAATATGAATGATCAGATTATTAGGTTTGTTAAAGTTCATGCATGTTAACATATGTGCAACTCTCCTTTATTATTTGTGTTCTCTTAACAGTGATCTACATAATGCACAAAGAAGCATTGCTTGCACATAGCCTGAAGCCAAAGGGCACATCCACTCTTCTCGGTGGCCAGCTGCCAATCCATGTGATAACTAACAACCAATACGTATCTCCCTTGACTGCCGGGGCTCAGGTAACGGAGGAATACACCAGAGACAACTTGCCCTCTCTTGATCATGCCATCCACACTACACTGTCTGACAAAGTCAAAACAGTTACACTGGTTGGTCCTGCAGGATCAGGTAAAACAACTGCTTTGGAGAAGCTGGTTGTGAGCTGGGCCAAAGAAGAACACCTCCAAGATTTTTCTTACGTGTTCCATTTCTGGTTCAAGGAACTGAATTCTCTTGATGGGATGCTCACCTTGGAAACGTTCATGTTACACCATAATAGCCACTTTTCTCCTGAATCCATGTCCATAGCTCTGCATGAGCCTGAGAAGCTGTTGTTTGTGTTTGACGGGCTGGATCAGTACAAACACAGCCTGGACCCTGCAGCTCACACCCTCTGCTCTGACCCCAGCAATTTAGCCTCAGTGCCCTGCCTAGTGGCCAGCCTGTTGCATGGGACATTGCTGAAAGGGGCTGCCTTTCTGGTAGCCACCAGGCCTGTGGGGTGTCTGGAGTTTCTTAACGGTACCCAGCTAGACCTGTTGGGGTTTCTGAAGCCTCAGAGAAAGGCCTACTTTGAAGGGTTCTTCGCTGACCAAGCTGTTGCCAACAGAGCGCTAATGAACATGGAGAGGACATTGGGCTTTTATGATTTCTGCACTTCCCCAAGGTTTTGCTGGACAGTTTGTTCTATTTATAAGTCTCTGATGGATGCTGGAGAGAGGCTTCCTGAAACATTAACTCAGATGTATGTAAGCATCATGGTCCACCTGATTGGAGCACTCTCACTGAATGAGGCCCACTCCAGAGATCTGGTGTTGGCCTTTGGTAGGATGGCGTCTCATTGCTGTCTTGACCAACATTCTAGCTGCACCAAAGATGAAATGCACTCCTTTGGTTTTCAGGAGTTTCTCACCTCTCAAACCTCTGTGGATGTTTTCTTGCGAGTGGAGGGTGACCTGGAATCAGATGGATGTGCCTTCTTTTTCCACTCCCAACTGATGCAAGAGTTCCTTTTGGCTCTGTCTTTCTTCATGGACAAGTCAACGCATGACAGTGTGAAGGAGATGTTGGAAAAGCATGAAGGCCATGCAAAGTTTGTAGATCTTTACCTGTCCGGACTCTCTGAACCAGTTCAGCGGAGACCACTAGAGGCCCTCTTGGGGGAGTTCAACTCTGAACGGATCTCGGATTTCAAACAGTGGCTTAAAAGCAGCTCCCAGAAGGCACTAGAGGGGTACTGCATAGACAAACACTTCCGCTGCTTCCATCTGCTTCATCAGTGTCAGAATGAGAGTTTGGTGAACGAGATCATCACACCTTCAGCACGAATTGGCATCAGCTATGGGAATCTGAGCCTCCAGGATTGTGTACTGTTGAACTATGTCGCCATGTGCCTTGGACAGATGGAGCAGTTGAATCTGTACGTAGCGAAGGATTTTACAGATGAGAAAGCAGAGATTCTGGCTCCAGCAATGGCCTTGTCTCAGAAGATAATGTGAGTGATGTAGAAAAAAAATAGATACGCCTAGACATCACCTTCATCTTCTTGCACACAAAATCTTGTTTGTTCACAATGCTTTACGCTTAGTGTTGTGCATGCATCTGTTTGTAACATCTCTCTCTTGTATCCCAAGATTGTCACAGAGTTCCCTAAGACCAGGATCTATCCCTCACCTAGCATCAGCTCTCCGCAGCGGAAGGACCGAGGAGCTGGATCTCTCTTATTCCAACTTGGGTGATGCAAGTTTCAAAGTCCTCTGCACTGGACTCAGAGACTGCAAACTGCACACATTAACGTGAGATTAGCCTGAGACATTTTCAAATGTCCTTTATGTTTATGGAAATTTCTCAAAGGTAAAGGCATTTTCAGTCAAATCATAAACTTGCTCTTGATTTATGTAGACTTTCAGTGTGCAGACTGACGGAGGCGTGCTGTGGAGACCTGGTGTCTGTTCTGACCTCACACAGCTCCCAGCTCCATGTGGTCGATCTGAGGGCTAATGAACTCAGGGACCAGGGCTTCATGCAATTATGCCAAGCACTGCATAGCCCTTACTGCAAACTACAGGAGCTTAAGTATGTATTATGTGTGGTGCAGTATTATTGTGAAATGAGTGATAAAGTCTTTAAATTTCTGTGTGTTTTTCTACAGCTCTGCAACTGTTATGTTTGCATGAATGTTTCTCCCTTCGTAAGGTTTGAAAGATGACCTTATTTTTTTTTTGCTGATGACAAGGGTAGAAGGGTGCAAGCTGACTGCAGGATCCATGGATGCTTTGTCAGCAGCTTTGTGTTCTGGCCAATCTGAGCTAAGAAAACTGACCCTGACACACAACTCTATTGGTGACCGTGGAGTTGAGCTACTGTCCAAGTCCCTTCAGCATCCACTTTGTAAGCTGCAGTGCCTCAAGTAAGTCTGTTTTGGGAGGATCAAATTGTAGTCAAGTGTCCTTTTCCTTAAATATGCTGACCAGTAGCACCTACAAATTAACGTGTAGTTTACTTGATTATGACAGACACCTCTCATTCAGGCATGATAACCCATGCACATTTTTTCATACTTTTTATGTTTATCTGTTCAGATTGTTTGATAGCGAGTTGACCGGTGGATGCTGTGCTGTTTTGTCTGAGGCCTTGAAGTCAGAGCACTGCTCTCTGTTAGAGCTCGAATTGTCAGTGAACGAACTGGGCCAGGAGGGAGCGCTGCTGCTCTGCGAAGCCCTCAGCAAACCTGGATGTCCAGTGGAGAACCTGGGGTACAGACAACTGTTTTTTCTGGACTGTTTTGACTGTGCTATCAATTTGTAACTTTTTGAAACCTCAAATTATCCTTAAATATTTGATCAAATTGAGGATAGCATGCATTTGTGTGAATTCTGCTCCTTCTTACAGCTTGACACGGTGTGAGTTAACCCACCTGGTCTTTGAGGAACTGGGTTCATTGCTGAGAAGTGGGACCTCTCGACTCAAATCCTTGTCTGTATCTATAAATAACGTTGGAGACCAAGGGGTTAAACACATTTGGGACGCTATAGCCCATCCACGGTGTCTGTTGGAGGACTTGGAGTGAGTCGACAAAATCCTGAATTAACAGCACTGGCCAACACCACAATAAGAATATAATAAGAATATGCATCACATTCTTAGTCTGTGTTAATACAACTCTGTCTCTTCTCAGAGTTGAAATGCTGGGCCTGACAGATGCCTGTGTTGGAGACTTGTGTGCTGCTGTGAGTGCCAGCAAAACTTTGAAGAGCTTGGACCTGAGAAACAACTCACTGACCGATGCCTCTGTCCCGGCCCTTGTCAAACTCATGGAGGACAGTGACAACATGCTGGAGATGAAGTGAGTAAGCCTGTTGTGGTGAGGGCGGAGGACTTGTACCTCTATTTATAAACTTTTTTTTTTTTGCAGTGCATCTTAAGAGTTACGAAAGTATGAAAGTATAAGGAAAGCTTTAAATTAGCACCTAACTGCTGCTTTTGTATCCAATTCTTTCAGCCTGAAATACAATGAGTTCAGTGAGGAAGTTTTTGACATGTTGGACAACTGCAGCAAAATTAGATACTGAAGAAGGTGGACTGGAGGACACACTAGTCGACCTCACACTGCATCAAATGCCACCATGTAATTATGCAATCAAGTTGACCATCGAGTAAATGCTATATTTAGCACATAATAAAGTTCTTACAAAACATTCTCTACTGGATTTGATGAAATAAACATTTTATTAAAAGAAACATTTTATTTTTGGTCTTTTTTTATTTAACTTAGACAAAGGCATGTAGCATATTTATTAAGGCACAAACAGTTAATTTCCTACGGTGATCACATATATTACTAATTTCAATAATAAGCTCTATTTCTGTGTATAAAACGAGTTTCAGCAGTAAATGTATGCAAAAGATTTGTAAAACAAATATATAACATTTCTCTCTCTCTCTCTCTCTATTCCTGAAGCAAAAAAAAAAGCTGTAAACCTTACACAGAGATACCAACAACTCTGTCATCCACATATGCAGTTCCCTGCATCGTTTCCTCTCTGAACAACTTGTGCTTAAACTGTAAAAGTAAGAGAAGAGTTGACGTGTTTTCAGGGGTTCACAAGGTGGGTTTCACAGGCACACAGCAGGCGATTAAAAGCCATTATTACAAGCTTATCTGGTTCGGCTGTTACCTCTTGGTGTTCAGTGGTCATATGTTTGTCCATTAATGTTAAGGCTACCATTGTGACTGTCCTTTGGTTTTGGGGCATGATTGAAATTATTGGCATGATTCTCCTCATCTGAACTGCTCTCGACATCACTGCGGTCATCTTTGGACACCTGTGAAATGAAACAATGATATGGATGACAGTTGAACTGTATTTAACCCATGGAAGAGGGAGGAACATACCAAATATTCCTCCACACATTCGTACAACCAGACCTACCTTTCCCTTGAATATGGCCTTGATAGCAATGCGAGCGATGAGGTAGAACCAGATGATGTGAAGAACCTGTAGGACCAACAGCAAGCCATTCAACAGCCACCAGGACTGGTATGGCCCAACGATCTCCCAGCTCTCAAACAGAACACTGTGAACAATCCTACAACACACACACACACATGGGGCAGTCAATACATGATCAGCAAGAACAAATATTTCACAACAATAAACTAACTTATTAAAATTCAAAAAACTATACTAAACTATAAAAAACTATATAATTTTTCACTTAATAGAGCTCTGATTTATCTCACCAGAATGGATAGATGACAAGTCGAGCCAGGAAAAAGCTTATGGCGAACACCACAAACAGGCCATCACACAGCCTCTGGTACTTGGCATAGTTGGCCATCTTGGCGGCCTTGAGAAATAAATAAGGCATTAATTAGTCACTGTGACAACACAGCAAACCGCTATCTGTGTTCATTTCCACTTATGACGTCCCATCTCAGCAAACACTTTACTGTCAGACAGCACAGGTGGTTAGCTGAGGCTGATATGCTGTCGAGGATCATTTTCATATTGATGTATTCCACTGTGCTTTTAACTACATTGCCTGGAAACATCCTAAACTGAACATAATCCTCATTGTCCCTTGAGTCCTTTACCTCAAGGAAGATGTCGGATGCATCATGTACGCACATGACCAAAGTTCCTGCTCGCAGCATGTTGTTGGCATAGGAGAAAGTGATGAGGGTTATGGTGGCCAGGTGGTGGACAAGCATGATGATGAAATCCTTTCATCAGTGAAATGAAGAGAGATGACAGAAGGAGAGATGGGTAGACTGGTAAATATGATGCTTGAGTTAGCTCTAGTGTACATAAAATACTAGCAGGTAGAATGACAGTTCTACATGCAAATGCTGGTTGATCGACAGTACCCTTTACTTCCTGTCATTTAGTATTCAGAAAGACTGAAAGGGCTTTTGTAAATACTGGGATGTTTTTCTTCGTGAGGCAACTATGGAGGTATATCTCTGTGCCTCTGCAGCATTTCAGTGACTAAACCAAAGCATATAATTATGAGCTAATTCTAACTCACTGTTTACAATAATTAGTACATGACGAGCATGAAAGCAGAATATCTTGTTTGCATGAACTCATAAAACCGGGTAACTAGCATACCAAACCACACCGAAACTGGTTAAAGCTGACATACCAGCAACAATACAGCGTTACGTATTGAGTAAGGCAGCTCAATAAATTCAGCTGACGCACCTTTCGTTTGTTGTCTGTGAACTGGGAAAACATCAGGGACCAATAGAAAGCCAGCTCAGCTACGTAGTAGTTGTACTGGCCTGGACTCAGAGGCTTTAAGAGGGAGTGACACAATGACACCTTGATCAAATATGTAGGCATACTGACATGACAACATGGTGCTGAGCACACTGCAATCACTTCAAGGTAACTAAACATTAACATTTAGCAATTAGTGAAAAGAATTATTAACCTGGAAAGGGTAGTTGTACCAGCACTGCCTGGTATCCCACATCCAAGGTGACTGAAGAAACATACAGAAAGTGCACATGATTAGGCCTCATCGATTGCTCAAAAAAGGGATAAACCTGAAATCCTTCAATCTTTCCAGAAAGCCAAAGTTATGCAAGATTGTGACATTCCTTAATTTATAGCTTCAGTCAATGGGCTCATATCTAAAAACATGGTTAAAAAAAATCTTGAACTTTATTATACTGAAGTAAAGAGTATGATAAGCCAGTTCAACTCACCACCCACAAATGTCGAATTGCATAGATAAATATCCCCAGGTAAAATGTAAATCTCCACCTAAAGTGAAATAAAATAATCAAGTTGGGAAAACAGAAAAATGCTTAAAATAGAAACCATTTTTTTACATGCCGTAACACAAATTCCCGTCTTATCCAGTTGATGCAAACTACATAGATTCCTCAGTAGGAACCTACATGCTCTCACAGAACTTTTTCAGCGTACTGGGCCTGTCTTGGGTCCGCCGGAGACGAAACCATCTCTGTATTTTTTGTACATCCCAGTCCAGCTGCTTGGACAGCCCCTCCAGCTGCCTCGTGTCTGGACACTGAAGAGGACAGTTCAGAGGATAAAGTGATTTGCTTTTCAGGGTCTGTGCATGCAAGTGAACTCACAGTACTGCTTTGTAATTCTGCCACAATACATGAGGTTTTTACAAATCTATTAGTGTATTTCAACGCAGAAGCATCACTGCACCCATGTGTGGTGGGTAGTCTAATGATTTAGGACACAAACATGAACTTTATGTACCGTTTTGGACTTGTACACCCTCTCCAGGGCAGCATTGGGCTGAGCTTGCCGACTCACTCCCGCTTGAATATGAAGTATGCGGGCACAGGGCTTGGCCACCAGCCTATATACACACAGATGGAGGCAAAAAACAGGGTGGGGGCAGGAAGGGATAAAGAGGTGGTGTGATAATAATAGGGATATTCAGGGAGGGAGAGAGAAAGACATCAGCCATATTGTACAGGTTATGGGAACAGATGGACATGTAGCCAAGTTTTGCCATTGGGCTTCCTTCACCGACACAAACGGAGGAGCTTTCACAGTTTGCCCTCAATAATTATGTTTGGCATTCATGTGTGTCTTAGAGAAAGGGAAAGAGAGCAGGAGAGGGGCTATAAAGGAGACACAGGCAAGCGTTAGAAAGAGAGAATCCTGAGGAATGTAGCACCTAGTCTAAACACAGTGATGAGCTGTCATGTGAGAAGATGGGCGCAGGGAGAGATAGGGGGAGGGAGTCTCTGACCAAAATACTGATGTTTGTCATGAGATCATCTTGTTGAGTGGACCAGTGTTCACACTGAAAAGTCAGAGCCATTTACTACTGCTCAAGCTTACAACGCCCCTTTGCAGACCTTTGCAAGGCTAAGGCAAACCACCATTTATCTGCAGTGATCTCACAACGTGGAAAAATACAGAATGAAAAGGAGTACAGGCTTGGTTTTAGCCGCTCCCTTCGGCTATCAATTTGCTCTCAATGAAACGCTCTAGTACAGGAAAAGCAAGATTATGGCCATTTGTATAATCCTGGTTTGACGAGAACATGACATCATGACTTGGTGGTATTTGTGTGCAGTAAGGTATGACTGATGAACAGAATGGGGCTGTGAAATGTCAGTGTTGCCTGTTCCTAACTTGTTCAAGCAATACCACCAATTCTGAGCAAGTTGAAAATGTGTCCCAAGCCAGAGGAATCAATTTATCACATCTGCTGCAGGGCTTTCACTTCCTCACCACACAGGAATGATAACATTGAGGTTGAGGGGAAAATCAACTCTGAGTGAATTCTCATATTCTTGGAGTTTTATGGGGCTATAAATATTTATCATTGAAAAGAGAAAGGAAGCCTCATGAGGAGTGAATTTGTTAACAAAGAGTTACTTACAAGTGAGCTTAATTTAATTTACTAGCCAGAAAACTGTCCACATGTCTTGCCATCACTGTCAGTAGAGCAGCTCAGGGTTTCTCTTCATAATAGAGAATATTGGCTCTTTTCTTTCTGCAGTTTCTGTTTGTGTAAATATTGAGTGATCTGTTAAAAATCATTCTGATGTAGGGTGGATGCCCCGACATGAAAATATTCATAATATTCTTATACGAAATGAACTAAATGAAATGGTGAGTTTAGTAGCCTTATTATACGTTGTGGTATTTTAATGTCTAACTGTATTCTTTTGTATTAATATTCCTGTGACAATTTTTTGTTTTGTTTTGTTTGTATACTATCTCTATTCACAGGGTTCTTCCTTATAAAAGATGCCACATAGCTGCAAGCGCACAGCTGTGCACTCAGGCACCCAAACTTAGGCAAAACTCACTTAGGCTAGGCATGTACCCAAAAAAGTAACCGTGGGTTGTGGCCTACCTCTCAAAAAGTAGTCGCAGTACAAGGACACACAGGGCCAGCGGTAAAGCGCACAGTATCTGGCCCACTCGGGGATATTCCACGCCAGGTGGTGGATGCTCAAGGTCCGCCCATGTAACATTCTCTGGAAGCCAAAAAGTCTCACTCCAAATCCAAGCTGAGATAGAGGAAGTCATCGGGGGAGATATCAAAAACCAAGAATAGCAATGGTACAGCTGGGAACTGACTTCCCCGACATCTGGTAGCTCGGCTCCACTCAAAAAAAAACTGGCAGCTCTGCAATGATGTTCCCACCTCCTAGTTTGACTTTAGCATCACCAGCCCCTGAAACTCTCGCTTAACTGAACAGACCGCTAAATGACGACGACATGCCAGACTGAGGGCAACACCCACCACGTTATATCCTCAATTTTCAAGCAAGTTGTCCTATTGAGTAATGAACACTCACTTTTTCCTAGACTCTGTATCCTGAGGCTGGTGTGGCTCATGGTCTCAGTGTTGGACAATGTTAGCTTGCTAGCTAATTTAACGTCTGAGTGCCTACATTTAAGGTAACTTGCGTTAACTTTGGAGAAGGCTGCTTAGTTTCAACGGTTTTCAGCAGTTAACCAGACTGAGACATGTAACGTACTTTTATTGCACTCATATGTAGCGACGTAAATAAAACAGGCAACTTAACGTTGAATATCAGTTTTAACCAGTAACGTGAAGGCAGTTAGTAAAATTTTGCCCCTCCGTCAAAGCTATAGTGATTAAACTTAGGATACTAACTTTTAGCACAGGCAAACTGTATCAAGTTAGGCTATCCACCTTATTCTCAGTGGAGTTGCTGTAGAAGTGATTGTGGGCGTAACTTCCGGTGGGATAGCAGAAGAAGCAGTAAGATAGCTAATCCCACTGGCTAACATAGTGGCAATCCACCAAGAGCGGTTCTTTCGAAAGTAATTCGACTTCAGTTTAGCAACTATTGAATTGTTAATAACAGATGTAAATTAACATTGTCTAAAATGTTCCTGGGGATGTCTGGTAACGTTACCTGGTGCGCTGTTAGCGGCTGTAACGTTACTAGCGACCAGACGAAGCTAAATCTGTGGCTTCAACAACAGTGTTTTGAACATGCACTCAAAACAAAGATCGAGGGACTGTTCCTGTGACCAACGGTGCAGTTTCCACTGGCTACCTACAGATGAGGAATGATAACCTTATCCCGTTTGTGCTGTAACAGGTGGTGCTTCCACGTTTTATTTCCCAATGGCTCTAGGAAAGAGGTTTAGTATCCTGTTCTGTAAAATGCCGGTACCGGTTTAGTGACATGGGCGTAGGAATAAGGTGGACAGGAATTAGCCTATAGCAATGTCATAGCATATACAATATACATAGCATATACAATACTACAGTACTAAAAGTAACGTTACTGTAGCTAACAGAAAGTCACTCTTGGAGTATTACAGCATTGGGCGACCATCACAAGGCAAGTCATCAAAAAAAGTTTTTAGAAAAGCATTTATAGACCAGTAGATTAGAGGTTCATTTGTCCAGCTCTTCAAGGAGAAAACTAATTTCCGCAACCAGTCAGACACAGCCATGCAACTAACTTACATGATCTGACAGAGATCAAAACAACTGACATTATATGAAGACAGAGTGGAGTTGTGGGACAAAATACGTCTTAAGTAATACTAAAATAAAGGAGGTTGTGCGTACTGTTAAAACAGAGTAACATAGAATGATTAGTTTACAGCTGTAAGCATGGCAATTCCACCACAGCTTTTTGATTTTGAATATGTAATGGTATAGCACTCCAAAACCTCCATCAAGGAGGTGAATAGTTAAAACATGGACTCATGACAAATGATGCAAGCTGATGCCAGAAAAATCACTCAGGATGTATTAGTGAATAAGCAGTTGTGACTCAGTGAGTGCAACCAAATGTGAGAGTAAGCCTGTTTGTATACAGGTTATTCATTCAGATTCAGAAAACTTTATTGGTTTCACCAGGGGAATTGATACAGTACTAGTTTCTCAACAACCTCTTTCAGCATACAGAAAGAGGGATAAAATACATAAAAAGGTTAAAAAAATACTAGAAAATAACAGCAATAGTAATAACAGTAATAGTAAAATGTGCAAATGTAAATGTGCCAAGGGTAATGCAAGTGTGCAAATGGTAAATAAAATAATAATAAATTAGAAGAGGAATGATAATAAATGCACAGCATAATAAAAATAAAACTAATGCTTATTTAACTGTTGATTTAAGTTTAAAAATGTGATGGGACTGGATCAATGTGGAAGGCAGGTATTAATGGTCATAGTCCTGAAATAAGTATGTCCCCTTTACTTCTGAAATGATGGCGGCAGTATTCAGTGCTATTTAGTGTCCTTTTCATTGTGCAGGCCTGTGCTATATTTATTCTATGATCTATTTACAGTCTATGTGCATATGATGCAAGTCAAGAGAAAACTGAACGTGCATCACTGCCTGCATGCTTGAAGATGCACAAAAGTGTAAAAATAATTTTTCATGTGGTGATGAGAGCTCCTTCTTCTGGCCAGTGGGCCTGAGTTCTTTGCTTACAGTGAGGAAGTCTATTAAGATATTACTGTGATGTATTTCCCATATAAGATGCTGTTCATAATATTAGCTCTGAACATTTGGATCCATAATTTTATACAGTAGTTGTATGCATATGCTCAATACAACTTGTCTAAATAATACAATGTGGTCATGAAGCATACTAGTTAATTAAAGGTGTCAGAAGAGTGCCCTACATGGCAGAATGTGAGGGAGGAGGGTGCACATACATCACACACAATCCCTCACGCTCTCACAGTAGCAGGCCCTATTGTGTGTCATCCTGTAGATTTTTACATCAGTACCAACTGGCCGGAGAACAGCTCCATTCCCTGAACAAAACCTCTCTGTGTTTCAGTATGCAGCTGCAGCTTCCGAGATGCCCTACTCGGATACATGACCTAGTGTGGAGGGGCTGGGAACCTTGACCAAAAACAGAGGGGGGGTTATGTATCCGAGGACATTCGTCTGACTTACCTCCAAAGCAGCATTGTTGTCACCCTCAAGGTATTTGTGCATTTACTGCCACCAGCTGTTTATCTCCCGTGGCTTCAGTTCAAAAATTAGTGGGAGGTCTGGTAGGCAGTGTTTGCCATTACTTCTGTCCTCCCCCTGACCAGATGGACTGTTCCATTTCGCATCTGAAAAATCAGATAGTTGGAGAAGAGTTCTTCATGTCAGGGACTGCTGTAGCCACAGCACATATAATAGCTCTTGGACCACATAAGGTAATATTTCCTGCTAAGTTTATTTTGTTAATCTTTATTAGGACATTTTCTGTGACTTAGACTTAAAAGGGCATTTCTGAATTGTACAGGCTACTTTTAAAATCACTTGTTTTTTTCAGGGATGAACATGCATTTTTTTTTTATCGTCCTTTAGAAATGCCATACAACTTAAATAATTTGTACTATTCTTCTTCCTCCTCTTATTATTATTATTATTATAGCTCCTCTGTTTACTGAATATATTTATTTTAATTTGGTAAAAATGTTATGTTTGTCAACATTGGCTCTTGATTTAGTGATATTGCTATTTAATTGCTCTGTCCACTGATATGACCTTTAGTTCTTCTGTTATAGATAAGCAAATGGATGAGAAACAGCTGAACGATCCCCTGAATAATGTGTCACTCATTAAAGGTAACGCAGCTCTTTTACTGTTGTAGGTACTTGGACAGACAGAATGAATTGAATGAATGACTTGGCAGTGTTTCGCTTTTCTTTGCCTTACTTATGCTCTTACATGGATCGTCTTTCACTAAATGACACGGCAAAAAAGAACACAAAACAAACAAACAACAAAAAAAAGATGAATGTCTCAACCTGAGGACATTTGGGTGTGGAATTGGACGGCTTCACAGCTTGTGTTGCTATAGAGAGCTTTGTTTTGGGGGCAAATTTCTGTGGTGTCAGTGGCTTATCAGAAAATGGAGTCTCTAGGCACTGAGGCCAACTCGGATGACGAGTGTCTGTAAGCCTTGACATTTGGGGTGACTGCAATTAAAATAGAATGCAGTGACTAACGTAATACTAATGTAATACAGTGAATATAAAAAGATGAAAGGGGACATTCATGACTCAGAGCACTGTGATATGTGTTACTAAACATATTGGTGAGCGAATCAATTTTGCATGATGAATGAATTTGTAATGCCATGCTGCTCAGTATATAGGGAGCACAAAGTAGGCAGGCTGATTTTTTCCCATGAACAGTAATCCAGTTTGACAAGGATACTTCTCAATTTCAGTCACATCCGGCACATTTTTGCGGCTGTAAGGTAATTCCAGGCCTGGGAGTTTAATCAGCAAATTTAAAGCCATTCATTGTATATCTTATACATGCAGCGCAAGCAGTGCTAACCATCTGATTCATTTGAAGACTGCTGTCACATTCACTAGAAAGGAGACCCTACATTGGGAAAGATGGACCATGATGGCTACACCCTTCAGCACTTGTGCTAAAAAAAGAATTATCCCTACATTTTTTGTGTGTGTAGTCACATTGAAGCAACATGATGCTCAACAAACAAGCTAGTCTGAGGTATTTTTACATCCAGAGAAATCCCATTATTATTTTGTCAGGTGTCGTTTGCTGACATTAAGACATAATGGCGATAATAACTGACCATGGCATGTTACTAAAGATAAACACATCCAAGCTCTACTGGATCCCCTCTGGTCTCACACACTCACACTCACACTCACACATGCACTCACACGCAATCTCTCTCAGCTTTGCACATACACTTGCACAAAATACACACACTCTAGTGCATTCATCTTCCACACACACACTGCACACAGACAACACTGCTTACTGGGAGCCCACTCAAATTCTGATGCTCACTCAGCCAGTCATACATATGCACGCACACACACACACACACACACACAAACACACACACAGACATTCAGTGCTTCTTAGACTGCAAAGCCAAGACAGAGCATTGTGCCCTCCCATCCTCAGTCTGGCACACAGCAGGGTGGTCATGTGCTTGAGCCAGGGGGTGCCACCAGCCTCCAGCTGTCTCTCTACACCCTGTCATTCTCGAGATGTTTATTAGAATAACATCTGATAACACCACTGGCAAAATATGTGCGTGTGTGTGTGCGGGCATTTGTGTGCGGTTCTGTGAGACACAATGAAATCCCAGTTTTCACAGCCATTATTAGCATTTCATAGCAACCTCACAGTCCTCTGATGTATCCATTTATGGTGCACATGCTTGACCTGTTCTGGCTCTTGTTTTCGCCTCTGCCAAAGGCCTGATCTGAGATGAGGTCATCTCTTTTTCTAGCCGTGGAAGATTAGGGGTCACACTGGATATTGTAAAGCCCAAAAGTATTTGTGGAGCTTGTTTCCTCCTCTAGAAAACAAAACATACCCTTGACAACCACAGCTATTTAATTTGTTTTGTGTATTGACAACAAGCGATGTTAACAAGCCATGCTCACATGCTGCTGAGGTAATGGACATTTTGGAATGAAAAACCTGCACAGAATATTCAGATAATGCATTTGTGTCTATTTCTGGGTTAGCAATTAGTTTATGTAATAGGCCCATTTTTAATGTCTTGGGAAATTATCCAGTGTGTCAGCCCTGGTTAAATATTTGGGACTGAAGCAAAATTAACAAGGCAAGACAGTCAGTTTTCATAGTTCTATTTTTATGGCAATTTACAAAATTGCTATCATTACTACCTGAAGTACCACTATGTACTGAGCTTTACTGTGAAGTGTCTATGTGCTGTGTTTAGTGTGTGTGTGGATAAGCTAATGTAAATATGATTTCAAAAGTCTATTCTTACAGTCACACTCATGTTAGTAGAACAGATCGTCTGACTTCGGCAAACATTTCTGCTCTGTATTTTACTCTCAGGTGAGCTAAACCGGTCCAACATGGGGTCATCCGGTGACTCAGAGAAAATCATCCAGCGCCTGAATGATGAACTTCGAGAAGCCCAGGAGCTTGCCAGTTCTGAGAAGCTCAAATGCATTGAGCTACAAGGTACAGAATACATTTTGAAGCACAGTTTCATCCTGAGTTAAAGACATACACACTCAGTATATGCACACACACATGCAGAAACAGAAACAATTTTGCCATTTGAGCTCATGTTTTCGTAGGTCTTTTGGAGGAAGAGAGAAAAGACAATAAGCAACAAGCTGATGAGTCTGCAAGACAGATCAAACTTCTTCAAGGTGAGCCGGTGTGTTTACAGCTGTCTGTTGCTTTATGGGGAACGTGCAAGTTGTAGACGGGTAGGAATGTTTTTGGGAGAGCAGTGTTGGAGAGTTTGTGTTTCCTCTTGCTTAAAATAGCTTAATTGCACCGCTGTGTTCTCTCTGTATCAGTCTGGTAAACATATGTATGTCTAATCTACAATGTATACTATCTGGGCAGGCCAGCTGCGGCAGCTCCAGGAAGAAATGGGCTCTCTAAGGCAGCAGAGAGACAACGCCTCCTCCAGTTCACGTGATGAACTGCAAAGTGCACGTGATGAGGTAAAGTCACTGCAACGTGCCCTGGAAGCAGCCACCGCTGAGCGAGAGCGCGAGAGTGCTGCTATCCACACTAACCTAGCAACTGTCACTAAGGACCTGGACAAATGGCGTCAAGCTGCCAACCAATATGAGCGCGAGATTGACAACCTACAGGGTGACCTTCAGCAACAGAGCAAGCAGTGGCAGAAAACTGCCGAAATACAAGGTACTTCTAGGTGTAAATGCACATACTGATATGCAACATATTGGAGAAAATTACATTCATGACAATGATAATAATACGTGTCACTGTAATGATGTTGCAGTGCATCTACCAGCGCAAAAGCATCTACCAAATACTTAAAACATATGTAAATATAAATGGCTCAATGCTTAATATCACAAGTTTTGAATGCTTTCCACAGCTGGTGAGTTGCAGTCCATGCAGAAGGAGTGCAATGGCCTTCAGAGGGAATGTTCTGCCCTGCGATCTGAAAAACAGGATATGGTGAATAAGCATCAGAAGGAAAGGAGCAGTCTGCAGAGTGAATGTGCTGCCCTGCGGGCTGAGAAAGAGGAACTCCTCAAGACCCACCAGAAAGAGAGGGGCAACCTGCAAAATGAAAGTGCAGCCCTGCGCTCTGAGAAAGAGGCACTGCTGAAGAAACAGCAGCAGCTGGAGAAGGACCTTGCTAGGTCAGCAGACTGCACAACACTATCAAGAGCTCCACTCCTACCTTTGTGTCCCCTCTGTCTCATTTGCTCCACGCTGATCCACAGTCCATTTTGCTGTTTATTCCTGACATTGCTCTTTTGCTGATCCTCCTGAACTCCTGAACTTGTTTTCTTGTTTCCGCCAGTTCACGTGCCCAGAATGATGTGCTGAACAGTAGCATGAAGGCTCTGGAGAGGTCCCAGGAGGAGCTGGAGAGGAGGCTGGGGGCCCTGCAGCTCCAGCACCAGCAGGACAGCACCAAGCTGCAGAGCCAACTGGATGAGGCAGACAGCCGCACCAAAGACCTGCAGAGAGAGGTAAGCTGCAGAACGAACCGTCCACAAGCTAAGAGACTGGATCCTTTGTCTGCCTCCCTAGTCCAGTTGCTGTAAATACACTGGGTTTTTATTAGTAGTATCTCAGACTCTTGAGGTCATTTACTTACCATTGTTCAAAATTTTATTTTACTATCCTTTTTTTGTGCCATAATCCAGGTTGACCATTCATACAGACTCCCAATTAAGTCAAAAGAGTAATTTATTTATTTATTTTTACTTCAGTATTTCAACGTTATGCAGTCACTAATTGCATTAATGGTCATGGCACAATCCGAAGAGGTCAGAAATGTTCAGTAGAAAAAAATCATGGTGCTTTGAGCTTATTAATTACAATAAACTTTCACTGTGATCCACCGGTGCATGCACACAGCTATTGCATATGTTTTAAGAAAATAAACTGTAGGCCTACATATTTTCTAAATATAGGCCTATTCCAATATGTTATAAACGTTTTAAATAAATCCCATTATTATATTTCTCGGGAAACAGAAATAGTTTGGATGGGTATTCCCAGGAATTACATTTCCCGGGATTAAACCCTAGTCTCCAGGAACATGTGACAGGCAGCACCATTCACTAGCTAATCTAATGTTACAGGGTTGAGTGTGTGACTGTGTATGCTATTAAGTGGGCACCTCCTATCACAGGTGTTTTGTTAATTAGGCACATGACACCTCAGTCATGGCGCCTCCATATTAACTATCAGCAGACTCAACACAACTGCTACCCAAAACCCGAGAGCCTGGTCTCTGCACGCCTAATCCATCTACATACCGGAAAGAGGGTCTGGTCTCTGTGTGTGTGTGTGTGTGTGTGTGTGTGTGTGTGTGAGAGAGAGAGAGCGAGATATATAGAGAGAGAGTGAGTGACTGAGCAAGTGTGAGTGAGTACAAGTGAGAGTGTGTGTGAGGGGAGAAGGGTAGGGCTTGGGTTGACCCCGTTTAGGATACAGACTCTAGTTAGACTATGGGGAGGGAGAAATATTATGGTACCAAGTTATTATAGCCACATACAAAATGCAGTAAACATACCACTTAGAAACAGGTGAACATACAACAAAACAATCTAGTATGTATCTGATATGCTATCAAGCTGCTCTATCAGCATACTTACATCCACTAATCATGGTTGCAGACTGGAGATGGAGCCAAACAGGGCAGACACACAGACAGGCAAACACATTCACACACAAATTCACACCTTGGACCAATTTAGAGTCTCCAATTCACCCAATGGGCATGACTTTGGACTGTGGGAGGAAAATAGGGCATACAACATGCAGACTCCTCACAGAGACGACCCTGGCCAGCCGAGGTTTGAACCCAGGACAGCGCTAAGCACTGAGCCGCTGTGCACAAGCAAATATGTTTCTAATAAAACGCATTTGCAAACAGTCTTACATGTTATCATGCTAAGAGATGCTGTGCTGGAATATGCTGATAGAGAAAGTTTCATGTGAAAACTGTAATTTGCTTTACACAGTATGAGGAGGCTAAGACCGAGCTGTCAGACCTCAAGGAAAAATATGAGAAGACTGAGCAGGAAAAACAGTCAATCACAGATGAACTTCAGGAGTGCAAAGCCAACATGAAGATTTTACAGGAGAAAGGAACGAAGGTGAGTGCTGTTCTGTCCTGAAGAATTCATGTTTATTTACAAAATAACACTGTTTCATAGGGCTGGGCGATATGGACAAAATCAAATATCACAGTATTTTTGACTGAATACCTCGATATAGATATTGTGACGATATTGTAGGGATGACTATTGGTGCTTTCAGAAAATATTTACACAGTCAACAGTATAGATATGATGAACAAGCAGGTAGAGGCAAATAATAGAACAGCCTAATAAGTTAAGAAAACCACATCCCTTTACTGTAACGCAGCTTTCAAAACCAGGAAAAGACTCTAATGCCATATCACAATATTATGATATACAAAATCCCAGATGATATCCACTCCTATATCACAATATCGATATACTATCGATACATTGCCCAGCCCTATTGTTCTGTTAATGTTTTTAAAAAGACAACTGTAGAAGGCTTGTTGTAATCATAAGTGATAAAGTTAAAAACAGCACCACAGCTTTTATTGGCACAGGAAGCAAACATCCTCGGGCCTTTCAGATTCGGAGCATGAGCTTTGCTTTTCCAGATTTTGCAACAATAGTGAATTGAAAACCAGTTCATCTCGTAAAATATCTCCAGGCACGAAAAAGTGAATCTAGGATAGAATGTGGATAATGGATATTCACGAGAACACTTTTATCTGAGCC
Source organism: Holocentrus rufus (assembly GCA_900302615.1). Classification (NCBI taxonomy): domain Eukaryota; kingdom Metazoa; phylum Chordata; class Actinopteri; order Holocentriformes; family Holocentridae; genus Holocentrus; species Holocentrus rufus. Next base: position 113,996 of record OMLF01001963.1, on the reverse strand, counting down.
CACCTGCTCCCCCGTACTCATTCACAGTCCCTTTTACTGTTGCTTTTAGATGTTGACACAGACTGTTGCCTTGTGTGACTTTGAGATTTGTACATACGCCAGTTAGAGACATAGACTACTGACTGAAGGGTCTATTAATATACCTCTACCCAACTAAAGTATGTCCCTTTGCAGTTGATTACTATAATATCGCTTCCCTCCTGTAGACTTCCCTTTTGCTGCCTGTTCAAGCCATAGTCATCGGCCTTATCCTGGCTTTGCTGTATTGGTGCTTCGGCGCATTGTGGTAGAAAGGTACACATTACACCTGTCAAGTTGGCCTACATCTCTCATCCTCATCAGTCTCTTTTAGATCCATTGCATGACTTAATCAGGTCTTCCTCATTCCTCAGAATCTCTCCTTAGGGGAAACTCCAAAAACTGTCTCCTTATAAATCTAACCTTTCTAATCATACAGTGTCAGCATCTGACATCTGCTTGTCTTGTCTGGATGGCTAATGTGTAACAACAGGCTCGGGCTTGTCTTTCTCTCTCTGAAAGAGCTGTTTTTAACCTACGTTTTCTGTGCATTGCATTCGTCTAAATGGCGAGCCTCCTCTGTCAAATGCTTTGGCCAATCTTGGACGGGCGAGTTTGATCTGGTGATGCTCACGCTTCCATTTCTGTGTCACCGCTCGTTTCAGAAACCGTGGATGATCTGGGGGCCCGCGGTGGCTGTGGCTCTGACAGCTGTGACTGCTGCTGTGCTCTTGAGGACCTGAGGGCGACACACGCAAATACACTCGATTAATCTCACAAGGGAATCCATACTTGTCGGCAGATTTGTTCACCCTGAAACTGAAAATTTCCTCGTCATATCTGCACTATTAATTTAGGAAGGCTCATACTTACACTGTTTAATTTTTAAGATGCTATATTTTAGATTGCAGAGAAGTTAATAAAAGAATGTCGATTATATGTGCAAACGATTAAGTTTGATCTTTGTACATTTATTCTTTTAGGAAATCTAGGGGGCCCAATTATGTTTTTCTTTTTTTCTTTTTTTAACAATTTGCAGTAGGACCTTTAGACTATACAATAATGAATGTAAAGAAACTATACACTGTTCACTATTATATATGATAATGATGATACTGCAGATGGATCACTTGGAGTTCCAACTGCCTTAAACACAGCACATCTATGTAATTGCCAAATTAATCAAAATTGTCACATTAGCATAGCCCATAATCAAACGAATGATAATTGATAATAATGATTTCAGCAATAGTTGGTTGTGCTGGGCACTGCTAAGACAAAATAAGACAAAGATTCTGGTAGCACAACCAATTTCAGTATGAAACTGGATGTCAAATATATCAGCTCAGACTCCTTAAGTCTTATAATGGTGAAAAAATTGAGAATGTCACTCAACCGACTCCCACGCTCATCCTTTTTCTAACATTTAGAGCGGCTTGTTCAGCTCATGCTGGGCACGCGTGAAACTGAGAGTGAGGGGCAATATTGTATATCGAATTCATCACCTCTTGTAGTGCTTCTCCCAGAGTGACAAATGAAACATTCAAAATGTAGCACACCTTGAGAAAACTTTAAGCCAGCATCATATGATCTGTGTAAACATTAGTAAGACTGTTTTCCCTCATTGACTTACAGGATCTAGTACAGGATTATAAGCATCCAGCTCCCTGGTGTTTGACTTCTACTGTTACATTTTTGGTTGAAGTGTTATTATGACTGTTATGTAATGTTTCCCGTTAACATACATTTGCTTCCAAGCCAGCAAATTAGTGATGAAAAAATATTAAAACCGTTCAAGATGCTTTCTGTTTGTACCAGTCACTATACTTCATTTCACATTATTAGCTACACAGATAAAATCGACCTCCATGAATCCAATTTATGTATTTTTGAAGGAGCTCACATATTAAGTAAAAAGGAACAATGCTTTGTTTTGCACAACCAATGAGGAGGCGCACCAGGTGAGGTCAAACTAGTTGTAACAGATATTTTATCGGTGGCATCAGTTAACAATGTGCTTTATTTGCCAAAGGGAATCTGTGGCACATAGAATCAAAGCTTTTTTTTAAACACATGGTATTTATTGAAATTGAGTCACATCCTATCAGTAGCCGCCACCAGAAACAGGTGCAAACTACATTACTCTATGAGATTTAAGGAACACTAATCTTGACCTGTTAAGCTACTGTAAATAAACCCATACCTATATTTGGTGTTCATTTTTAATAATTTTCTTCCAGTTAAATATTTGCACACATCTCACATGACATGATTCTTGGGAAAATCTCTGATTTTATCTTAAGATAGCTTAATTGATTTACTGTATTTTTGTCTTTTTTCCCCCTGTAAATAACTGCAAAATGTATTTTGTAAAGAGATGGAAAGGTATAGTTTCTTGAGTTCAAAAGTTTATGATTAATGGCTCTAAAAATGTGTAACCTCTATTAAAGATCATAAAAATCATATTTGCATTTTTTTAGTCATTACATATATTCATGTTGTGTTCCAGGCCTTGTGATCATGCTAAAGTGCACCATGAAATTAAGTCGTTCCTCATGTTAGGTTTGTTTTTGTCTCACACATACACAGAGCAGGTGTTATGAAGGTTTAAACCAACATGCTTTTGTTTCCAATATGCCTGTGATTGCAGCAGTTGTGGATGTTATTAGGGAATACATCGTCTTCCAAATAAATGGGAGTTTGACCCATCTGAAAAATCTGCTGGACTAATACTGCAGAGCTTTAATTTTATCTTTGAATCATAAGACAAACTGGGAAGTATTTTCAGCTGTGACATCAAAATGCCACAGCTCTCCTCTCCTTTCTTCCCCATTTATTAACCTCTGTCTCACTTTTTGCCTTGGTCTCATCTATGTCTCTGTTCTCTGTCAGTGTTGTCATGCCATCCATCTCGATGAGTAATGTGCGTTCCCTCTCATGCACAGGAAACGGATACACTAAGAGGCCATCAGATGAACATACGTAATAGTACCACATTCTGCTGCTCGTAATGAATAACGTCAACACGAGCAGGGGGTGCAGAGATGAAGTAAGGCCTGGAACTTAATCATGAAGCACCTATACGGGGATCAGCTTTACTCCTGGGGCTCAAGGATAGTATTACTGACCTCCATCCCATAAGACTTTACACATCTCACCCCGGTGAGCTCATTGCAACCTGTTTTTGTACGTGCTCTCTCTATGGAAAGGCTCCATATGAACATGACAACACTATGTCAGAGGTGCTGTTCTTCTCATATGTATTGTACACCCTTATTATAATGGTCAGTGGCCTTTGCGATGTTTTTTCAAGATAACAGGGACGGGAAATATTTTGTCCCTCCCCTCCAGCAAAAACCTCTCATATTCCCCAATTCATCCTTTAAAAGCTCCCCCATGCTGCAGATCACAATTTAAACAAGCTGGATGATGCACACAGGAGTTAACCCAGAATGTTTTCTATAGGTGAACACAGTGTATGTACCACTATGAGTAACCTGGCTGATGATGCGCCATGGAAGAAAATCCAGAAGAATACTTTCACTCGGTGGTGCAATGAGCACTTGCGGTGCGTGGACAGAGTGATCAGTGACCTGCAGTTTGACCTGAGTGACGGGCTGACTCTCATCGCCCTCCTGGAGGTGTTGAGCCACAAGAAGATGCCCAGGAAGTACCACACTCGACCCACCTTCAGGCAGATGAGACTGGACAACGTGTCTGTGGCCCTTGAATTTCTGGAGCTGGAGAAGATTAAGCTGGTATCCATAGGTGAGGCAAAAAATACATCCAAACTCAATGGTCTAGTTCCAGAAAAATGTCCAAATGTCCAAGTGTCCTCTATGACATGGTGACAGGATTCAGGCAACCTTGTGATTTTGAAGGAATGACATTAAATCCTTAGAGACCTTTAGAGTGTTGAGTTATTATTCACTTTGGTATTCATTTCAACAGTTTTATTTTAGGTTTTTGTACTGATCACGGTAAGTTATGTCCTGTTTATGGTATTGTTTTTTTCCCAGTGTTTCACACAATATTGCCAGCTGATGTTTTTGGATTTGAGTCAGTTTGATAAATCAGTGATGTCCCCAACCCCCTCACCCAGATAGCAAGGCCATTGTGGATGGTAACATGAAGCTGATTCTGGGGTTGGTGTGGACCCTGATCCTACACTACTCCATCTCCTCCCACCTGTTGGAGGAAGGAGAAGCCAAGAAACAGACTCCTGAGCTGCGGCTGCTGGGCTGGATCCAGGACAAGGTTCCTGAACTGCCCATCACCAACTTCAACCAGGACTGGATGGATGGAAAGGCACTGGGAGCGCTGGTGGACGGACTGGCCCCTGGTGAGCTGGTAACATTTAGTCTAATGTGGCCCTATTTCAAAGTCAGGTTCACTTTCTCCAGCTAGACTCAGTTTGCACAAGTTTTGTACGAACTTTGAGGTTTAATGGTGGATGTTCCTCTGGCTGTAGGCCTTTGCCCTGACTGGGAGAGCTGGGACGTGGTGCAGCGAGTGGACAACGCCAGAGAGGCCATGCAGCAGGCTGATGAGTGGTTAGGGGTGCCACAGGTTAGTTCCACGATTGCTGTTTTTATTAGAACTAACTTCTATGTCCTCTTAAAGGCAAATATAATGAATAACAATGACAAAACATGTCATGCATTAACATATGGCCATGCCTGTTAAAGCGTATATATGTCACTTGGGTGACCTCTCGGGTTTAAAACCAGGTCATGAGCTATAGTGCTTGTTATTTTCTTACTATATCTCTCATTCTCTGTTATCTATTGAAGCACAAAATCTGTGCACTCGGAAAAGCAACACACTCAAGGTATTATTGTGCAAATTACACGTCATACCCAGCTGTTTCCTCCTCCTTCTGCTTTGAAAGAGATTAGGACATATTTGGCAATCTTTTCTCAAAACGGTCTTCTCTGAAAAGGACTTGGAGTTTACCTCATCATTTCAGCATTTACCCTGGTATCCATGGTCAGAAACTAATTACTCTTAAAGCGAGTAGAGTGATGACATCATGTCACACAGGCAAAGTTAGATCGTCTTGGTGACTGCTGAGGCGAATTCAAATCTTACTGGAGGATAATGGATCCTTTAAACTGAAGGCTAACATTGAGGAGGCTGTCCAGACTAATGGGAAGTTTGCGGAGGAGACGCCTCTATATTTCTCAACAGGATAAGCGTTGTTGTGCAACAGTGTAAAATTTCAAATTGCATCATTTCTGTTAGGTCATAGCTCCAGAGGAGATCATTGACCCCTTTGTGGATGAGCAGTCCATCATGACCTACTTGTCCATGTTCCCCAAAGCCCAGCTGAGACCTGGAGCACCCCTCAAACCAAAATCAGGTGTGACAGACAGACTTCTCATGCCTTTATCTGAGCATAGATGTTAGATTACTACCATAACTAAAAAACTGTAATGTATCCTTGATGATTATATTACTTTTGACGGGGTTTGATGAATGTTAGTTAGCATACTAACCAATTCAAAGAGCTTTGATAATTTTTTGCCAAACTGACTGATTTGCTAGCGGCAAACACAATGTTAATGCAAAACTTTCATTGCAAAAGATAGTCAAAAGAAAGTCAAAGTACCTGGTCCAGGCCTTGAATTTGAAATGTAAATGTATTATATTTACATTTCAAATAGGCCTACTCAGGCCAGAGGGAGAAACAAATCCTGGATTTCAGCTTTAAGTATTAAGTTGGTGCCCTCATGCTGACACAAAACTATCCATAACCTGCATGTTTTTTTCAGTTCCAAAGGCAAAGGCCTGCAGAGCCAGTGGGCGGGGGCTGCAGCCTGGGGGGTTGAGGGTGTGCCAGGTGCACAGCTTCAAAGTAGATACAACCAGGGCGGGACCTGGGCACCTGGAGGTGCATGTCAAGGGACCAGGTGAGTCTTTTTTTTTTTTTTTTTTTTTTTGACACAGCAGTCCTGTCTCTTGTTTGTTTGTGTAGCTAATGCACATTGGAGGCAGATTGCATATCTTACATGCATTCTAAGCATACATTTGTGTTTTTTCTCAGATGGCTCTGATGTACCTGTTAAACAGAAAGAGGACAGTGAGGACTTTCATGTCTTTCAGTATGAACCCAACATAGTGGGCATCCACACAATTTCAATCACATGGGCAGGGGAGCACATCTTCAAGAGGTGAGGACATAACTTCTCAAACAGTGGCCACACATTTAGTAGATGCAGTGAGGGTGACTCTGCTTTACTGATTCTAATGTTGAATTGTCTCCATGAACACAGCCCCACTCAGTTTTGGTTGTTGCCTTTTTCTGTTTGTTGACAGCCCATTTGAGGTTGTGGTTGGTCCGCGGCCAGGCCCCCAGATGATCCGGGTGTGGGGTCCAGGTCTGCAGCATGGCACTGTGGAAATGTCAGCTGACTTTGTGGTGGAATCTATTGGCGCTAATGCAGGGATGCTAGGTAGGAGTCACAAACTGTTGACTGGCAACGTCACTGTAAAAGTCAGTTGTTAGGAACATGGTATACAGCCCAGAGGACAACTGACATACCTATTGGGATAGAGGAAATTCCTTTTATGGATAAATTAACATTTTAGAGTAAAAAGTAAACATTTGCTGTGTCATTTTTGTTGTGCAGGCTTTGCGATCGAGGGTCCCTCTGAGGCTAGGATTGAATGTGACGATCAAGACGATGGCTCATGCGATGTGAGGTTCTGGCCCACAAAACCTGGGGAATACGCTGTGCATGTGATTTGTGACGAGGAGGAGATTGAGGACAGTCCCTTCATGTCCTATATAAACCCAAATAAGAAGGAATGCTTCCCACACAAGGCGAGTGCCTCTCTGCAGAGTTGCTGTGTCCATTTGTTCTGCTCTAGTTTGTATCTAGGTCATCTGTAGTGGACCAGGGATGCAGCAGAGTAGCAGCTCTACTGTGATGCATTTGTAGTTACAGAGCATTTATCAGCTTTACATAGTCCCAGTCCTATATCAGATATATGTATTTACAAATTACAACACATTAAATAGTATTTACTTTTGTAGAAGAACTAGGCTACTGAGATAGACCTCTCCAGTGATCATGTACAGATCAACTAATATTTGGTCAACCCTCCCAAGGCTAAATCCACGAAAAAGAAGATGATATAATGTAATTTTATCAAGGAATGTTCCTTGATGCTGGTATTCTACTGAGAAGCTGACTATATACGATAAAAAATCTATATTTGAGCTTATACATGTAAATTAATTTCAATCCATGTTTGTTCAGCAATTCTGAACCAGAGGGTATACCCCTATCCCCAGAAAATCACCCTTGGTGCTGTCACACTGCCCACAAAGTCCTTTTTTGTCTTTTTTGTTGTCAGTGGAGCAGCTCCAGGAAGTGTCGCTTGATGGCAGCAAAGGCAAGAATCTGGGCTTTCTTTGGATCTTCAATTTATTTTTATTTTTTTTTAAAATGCATTTTAGGTAAAAGTCTTTGGGATGGGTGTGAGTCAGAGTGGCTTCCTTTTGAACAGCTTAATGGAGTTCACTGTGGATGCCAGATGTGCAGGAGAAGGATCGCTGGGCATCCAGGCTCAGGTAAAACACAGCAGCACCAGCCAGGCTGAAGCATATGGACAGAAATAGCAGTAATAAATAATGAAAAGAACCGTCAGACACCTCCCATGCATATAGTATGCTCCAGAATTTGCCGCTGAGCATGCTTAATTTTAATGTACTTGCACAAACATGCAGTTATCACAATATGTAGTCCTGATAGTGATTGTTATATTATGTGAATGTGTAATAAATGTCGCCATCCTACTGTGCAACCTGCAGAGCATGGAGGGGAAGCCTGTCAGTGTGGAGGTGATGTGTGAAGAACCTGGCCTGTACACATGTTTCTACACACCCACCATACTGTTGAAACACACCATCTTTGTAACATGGGGAGGCACCAGTGTCCCCAGCAGCCCTTTCAGAGTGAGTCCTCTCCTCACATCATTTCAACACATCCTGCTTAGTATTTTTTAAAAACAGGAGTTAGTCAATATATGAAGCTCTGTGAAGCAACAATCCACAGCATTTTTACATAGATTAATGTCTAGATTAATGTGAATACCTTAACTTTTGCTGTTCTAAACACTGGAGCCAAGTAGGCATTTTCTCTGACACACAGGAAATGATGTGTTTAGTAGCAGCAACAGTGCTCTGTTTGAAATAAACAGACAAAGAACTGGGTAATTGAGCAGTAAAAGCTATTATGGCTAAACAGACAAAGATACAGACATAGACAGAAGTGGCAATTTAGAGTCTCCAGTTCACCTAGCATGCACATCTTTGGACTGTGGGAACCGCTGTGCCACCGTGCTGCCCCACTTAAAATAAACTTACTTAAAATATTAAACAAGATTAGCTATTCAAGTTTGTTTAAAGCGTGTCTTTTTTTGCTCTAGGTAATGCCTGGAAGAATTAAATTTGATCCTTCATCCAGCAGCTCAAACATCAAGTCTCATGAGTCAGATCAAAATGGTGAGGCAGATTTTCACAATATCCTCCATTCTTAATAAACTCTTCGAAAGTAAACTGTGATTGTGTCATATATAGATAATATGATGGAAGGAAAATATCAAAATAAGCACTCTTTTGAATGCTGTGAGTGTCTGTTGTATTCTTTGAGTTTTACAGTTCCACCCCACTGTTATGTTGTGTGTTGTAGGAGAGGATATCGGCCTGGATCTTGCCAAAACCACTGATTCTCTGTTCAGGCTTGATTTGAATGTCACCAGTCCCAAAAATGTTCCAGCTGATGCCAGCAAGGTATGGCAGTAACTACACAAACACCAGTGCATATACTGCATATATACTGTTTAGTTTTGATCAGCTGAGTGCTCTCTACTCAGGTCAAGGCTTACGGCCCAGGTCTGGAGGGTGGATTTGTTGGGATCTTGGCGGCCTTCACCATCGACACAAATGACTCTGGCAGCGGTCAGCTCTCTGTGACAGTTGATGGTCCTCACCCCATCAAAATAAAGTGCTGCGATAACCAGGATGGTACCTGCACAGTGATGTACCTGCCAACAGAAAATGGAGAACACTTAATCAATGTTGTGTTTCAGGGATTACACATCCCAGGCTCCCCGTTCATCGCCGACATCCAGATGCCCCTCGATCCCACTAAGGTGGTCGTATCTGGGCCCGGGCTGGAGAAGGGCAAAGTCGGGGAGCCGTGTGTTGTCAACATCAGCTGTGCCTCGGCCGGGCTCGGTGAGTTGTCTGCAGAGGCGGTGTCTGAAACCGGGCAAAAGGCCGAGACCAGAGTTCAGGAAAACAAAGATGGCACCTACACAGTTGTCTATGTCCCTCTCACTGCTGGCATCTACACACTCCGACTGAAGTACGGAGGAAAAGTGCTGGATGACTTTCCGTCTGAGGTGATGGTGGACCCAGCCGTTTACACCAGCCAGGTGAAAATCTGCAGGAATGGGGCTGATGGAAAAGCTGGAGGTAAGGCAGTGCGTCTCAGGGCCACATAAGCAGTAGTAGTACAGTGTCTGAGATGTTTCCTGATGTTTAGGTTTTATGTGAGAAGTTTGGATCCTCCACATTTTACTTAATACTTGGAATGGCATGTACACAGGAGGTATGGGTGAACTAAATTATTTTGAAGAAGAGCAGAACCCAGAGTCAGTCTTTGCCAGTGGAACTGGACTCCTTCAGGGACTAACAGGAGAGAGAAACCATTTTACTATCACAACAAGGTAAGACAGAATTAGAATCCCTTCTTAACAACAAATCCTGACAGTTTTGCCGTCATTGGAGGGAATAGAGAACATGGCAATAAATTGTCAGACTGTTTTTCACAGAAGTGGTGGATCAAAAGGCGTAGCTGTCACTGTGGAGGGACCATCGGATGCCAAAGTTTCCTGCACAGACAGTAATGATGGTTGTTATGACGTCCAGTATACCCCCAGTGTACCAGGGCTCTATCGAGTCAGTATCACCTCTGGAGGGGAGCACATTCAAGGTGAGACTCTATAAATAAATTTTGGGTCTATAAATTAAAGCTCCTGAATATAGTTTTCTTTGTGAATACATTTCACTTTGTTTGCATTCAAATTTTTCTCACCAAAACATGAGGAGTATTTTGAAAGTTGTACTGTGTTACATTAGCATAGTGTGCCTAAGGAACATGGCATGTAAACAATAAAATGGGAATATTCCTAGTGTGCACTACTAGTGGTCACAAACCACATTGGGTTCCTTTAATTTCTTGTTGAACATATTTAGTGCAACCATTCAATATGGCTCATTTCTGATTTACCCTTAAATCAAGGAAGCCCCTTTGAAGTGCCAGTGAGGAGAATCTCTGATCAAAGCGATGTCAAAATCTCTGGTCCAGCACTCGAGTCACGAGTCTGTGCCCAAATCCCTCAGACCTTCACTATCAACTGCAGCAAGACTGGAGATCCCCCAGAGTCTGTGGCTGTTATGACACCCAGTGGTAATTCAATGCATTAAGCATGACATTATTCTCTCTGTGGTTTATCGATGGGGCACAAATCACTGTTTATATTTTGTAGGAAAAATAGAACTTGTTGAAGTGGAAGACACTGGGGATGGAACATATGCATTTACTTATTGTCCAGCTATGGAGGGAGATCATTCTTTGGTGGTCAAATATGCTGAAGATGGGGCATTTTCCAGGTAGCATGTCATTTATTTAAAAAGTCTTTTGGTATCAATAAATGAGCAAATATCATTGTGCGGTAGATGGATGTCATTCTAAGAATAATTTATCACCATGTAATTATTTCAACTGTCTCAAATTCTTCTGAAACATCAAAGCCCATTTGCGTTCCACGTGCTGCCAACTGAAGGCACCAACAAGTTGAAAGCCTCAGTACCAGGAGGGGAGTCAGGAGTCCAGATCCATCAGAGTTTCACTTCTAGCTGTAGTGAGAAATCAGGGGCTTCAGAGACGATAGCTGTCATGACATCTGATGGTGAGCTCATCGTTCATCAAATTGAACAATGTCACTCTCTCTTTTTAGTGAGAGATATCTTTTTACATATTTTTGTTCATCTGTCCAGATAAAATGGACCCTGCTGATGTGACAGACAACAGAGATGGAACGTTTTCAGTGGCCTGCTGTCCTTTAATGAAGGGTGTTCAGCCTCTGACTGTCAAATGTGCTGATGAAGAGGAATTTTGCAGGTGATTCACTTTGTTATGCAAAACTCACATGAATGAGGCATTTATGATCAAAGCAGGCCAGAACTGATATGAATAGCATCAGACACAACCGACATTTCAGTGGCTTTGAGAGTTTGAAATGATTTGAAAATCTTTTTTTATTATAATTGATCTTAACAATGTTAAGCAGAGCCATCTGATATATAAATATATTTGAAGAAAATAAAGAAATCAGAAACTTCTACAATCTTACAATGTTTGCAAAAAAAAAAAAAAATCTCAAATATTTGGATAAAGCCATTTTCCCCACAGGAGTCACAGTTAAAAGAAAAAGAAAAAAAAGTTGACAGTGTGATGAATATGTGGTATTCCTTGTATATACTACTTATAATACTTTACACTTTGAAAAAAATGTTGTTTTCTCTGCAGTGCAGTTAAAGCTTCATTGATTATAATTTTTATGATGCTAACATTTATTTTACATTTTCACATTGAAGTCCAATTCCGTTCCAAGCATTATCTACAAATGATGCCAACAAGCTGAAAGTCTCGGGTCCAGGATTTTGTGCCAAACTTCCTCAGACTTTCACTTTAGACTGTGCTGAGGCAGAGAAAGCACCAGAGTCTGTGGCTGTTCAGACACCTGATGGTAGGCATTGTTATTTACATTTTAGTTCAGATTTTATACAATTGCAATATTCCAAAGGATAGTAAATGTACACAGTATGATGGAAATATATTTCTACCTGTCAGGTGAGATGGAGCTCGTTGAGGTGACAGATAATGGAGACGGGACACATTCAGTGGTTTACTCTCCCTCTGTGGAGGGTGCTCACCATCTGGTGGTTAAACATGCCGATGAAAAGGAGTTCTGCAGGTAAGAATATGAGATCTAATGGTAGATTTTATATGGAAAACATATGGCATAAATCTTTATTGCATTTTATTTGTTGTATTTGCTCATGCATTTGAATCTTGTGGTCACTTATTTATTGATGCATGCATTAATTCCTGCAGGCTGTTCACCTTCCAAGTTTGTCCCGTCAGTGACTGCAGTCAAACTGGAGAGACCCAAAAGTGTGTGCCTATTATGATGCCAAATGGTAATATTACTAATTTATTGGGGTATTATACATAGTTTTCTTCATCGGTGGTTTATTTGCATTTAATCAGTAATTTTGATGACTGCCCTTTGTCTTCATTCAGGTCAAATGAAGCTGGTTGAGGTGACAGACAATGGAGACGGGACATACACACCGGTCTCTGTGGAAGGTGATCATTCTATGGTGGTCAGACATACTGATGAAGATAAATCTGTCAGGTACATATTTTTTGACAAATTAGAAATTGCTCTGTTTTGTTTTTTGTTTTTTTATTAATTTATTTTGATTAATGATGAGTTTACCATTTCCTCATTCTCCAGTTTTTCTTTCTTTCTTTTTCCCCCAGTCCTTACCAGTTTCAAGTGCTACCAGGTGATTCCAGCAGAAAACTGAATGTTTCACTTCCAGGCCTGGAATCAGGAGTCTGTGCCCGAGTCCCTCAGACCTTCACTATTGGCTGTAGCCAAACTGGAGAAGCTCCAGAGTCTGTGGCTGTCATGACACCCAGTGGCAAGTTTTATTCTTGAAGCACCTGTAATCTAACTTAGTGTCATGTCTGAAATGAGATCTCTGGTTATCTGTGAAGGTTGTCTGAAGCCCGGAGTCTGCAGCTGTCATGACACCAAATGGTCAGAATAGCGTTAAGAAATGTAAGCTTTCTTATACTTTTTAAATTTTATTATAATGACAGATTTCATATGATCTCTGTGTGTCCACTAGGTAAGATGGAGCCTGTTGAGGTGACAGACAATAGAGATGGGACATACTCAGTGGTTTACTCTCCCTCTATGGAAGGTGCTCACCATCTGGTGGTCAAATATGCTGATGAAGAGGAGTTTCAGAGGTAAAACTAATTCACATTTTTAAAAATATATCTATTTGATATTGAGTTCCACGACTCCACGGATTCCAATTTTTATCCTTTTTGCCTCTAATTTCTATTTCAGTCCATACCAGTTCCAGGTTTGGCCAAGTGATTCCAGTAAAGGAGTGAAAGGATCAGTGGCAGGACTGCAATCAGGAGTCAAAATCCCTCACACCTTCACTACTGACTGCTGTAAAGATAGAAACTCAACAGAGTCTGTGGTTACTATGGCAGCCAGTGGTAGGCTATTTATATTTTAAATCCTTTACTGCTACAATATATTTCACAAAAATAAGAGACATCTGTGCAGTTCCAATATGTTGATATGATGTGATGCTTTTGTCCTCTATCAACAGGCAGTACTAACAGTCTTGACAGTGGAGCTGGAATATACTCAGCACCCTGCTCACCTTCTGCGGAGGGTGCTCACTCTTTGGCAGTGAAATGTGCTGATGAAGATGCATCGACCTGGTAGACAAAACAGCATTTCTGCTTAATGTTTTTAATTTAGAAAAGCAGAATTTGGAAATTTTAGAGTGTTGTGTTTTAGAATGTTTAGCATGTTTTAGAATTTAGAATGTTTGAGGATAGTGGGAATTCATAGTTCTTCATCTGAAGTTGACATTTAGGATTTTTGATCCTCCACTTTGTGAGGTGTAAATATGGGAAACATTTTTATCATCATAATCACTGCAAAATGTTGTATTTCAGTCTCTCCAAGCCTCAAATGCGGCCCAAAAGTGATGTCAAAACGCTTCAAGTTTCCGGCTCAGGACTTTGTGCCAAAGTTCCTCAGACCAACACTGAAGACAAAAACAAAGCAGGAGAGACTCAAGCATCCACCATGAAACCAAATGGTAATGTTTTTTTTTTGTTTGTTTATTTTATTTGTTTTTTTTTTTTTGGATTATTTGCTCAATCCATGAACTGTAGTTATAAATTGTAACAATTCAGATTTCTTCATTTGTGCTGTTCAACCAGGTAAGATGGAGCTTGTTGAGGTAACAGATATTGGAGATGTGAAATGCTCTCCCACAGCTGAAGGCTCTCCCTCTCTGTTCAAATGTACTGAGGAAGAGAAATTTCGCAGGTACATTTACTTATTTCAATTTAAGGAAAGAGTTGTTGGAATGAATTCACATATCTGGTCTTTAACTTTGAACTGTTAACTTGTATTCCTCTGTTTCTCTGCCCTCACTGCTTTCAAATATTGGAATCTGATTCCAATAGAAAGGTGAGAGTATCAGTACCAGGACTGGAATCAGGAGTCTGTGCCCAAATCCCTCAGACCTTCACTATCGACTGTAGTCAGACTGGAGAAGCCCCACAGTCTGTGGCTGTTGTGACACCCACAGGTAAAAGCTTGATTATAAATAATTAAAAGAGAAAGTATCATGGTTTTCTGGTCTTGTCATTTGAGGTCATTTGAAATCATCCTTTTAACATAGTTTATACATGCATGAATTACACATATTATATTCAGGTCAAATGAAGCCTTTGAAAGTGACAGACACTGGGAATGGAGCCTATTCTGTATCCTATGCCCCTTCTATGGATGGTGCTCATTCAATCATGGTTAAATATGCTGAAGAGGATGACTTTATCAGGTATCTATTTTAATTTTATCTAAAATATTTGTGGAAATATTCTTTTTATAACATAGGAGTATACATCCTTTAAAAATATCTTTTAATGGCCTTTTTTTATTTTAAATGGTATTTTTTGCCTAAATTACAGTCACTTTTAGTGATGTTGAATAATTTGCTCTCTCTCAGTTTATCCAGCTTCCAAGTGCTGCCTGCCAGTGATAATAAAAAGCTGCAAGTCTCAGGTCCAGGACTGGAGTCAGGACTTTGTGCCAAGTGTCCTCAGACCTTTGTTATTGACTGTGACAAGACAGGAGACGTCCCAGAGTTTGTTGCTGTTGTTACTCCAAGCGGTGAGAATAAGGTTACAACAATTTAGGTTCTCTGTTTTAATATATTCAGTCATTCAACCTTTATTTTACCTCAGTAGACCACTTAGGAGGTATCCTCATTTACAATCATGTTGAGATGTCAAAACAATCCATACATCAAGATATTATATTTTATTGCTGCTCTTTTCACTGATTTTATCCCTGTCACCAAGAGACAACAGTTGTGCTGCTATGTTTTCCTTTTGCAATGATAACTTTCCAGCAGCCACCTAGATTAATGGTCATGTTTCACTCTTTCTTTTAACGATTCAGGTAAGATGCAGCTGGTTGAGGTGACAGAAAACGAAGATGGGACATACTCAGTGGCCTTCTCTCCCTCTGTGGATGGTGCTCACTCTCTGTTGGTCAAATACACAGATGAAAAGCAGTTTTGCAGGTACAACTATCTGTGAAAGTGGCCATGTTGCAATATGAAAGTTTCATTTGATCCCCCCTAATATTATTCCAAATTTGATTTTTTTTCTCCCCTGCAGCCCGTACAACTTTCATGTTCTGCCCACCAGTCATGCTGATGAGAAAATAGGGTCTGGTTCAGGTCTGATCTCCAAAACTTGTGCTAAAGTCCCTCAGATCTTCACTCTAGCCTGCAGCAAGACAGGAGCGGCCCCAGAGTCTGTGGCTGTGGTGATGCCAAATGGTAATGGATTGCATCAGTTTTTCATATCGCAACCCAGAACTTGTGAACTTGTGTTAAAGGTGTGTGTGTGTGTGTGTGTGTATATATAACTCAAACAGTTGCTATTCAAAATGTTCAGGAAAGGTTGAAGTTGTAGAGGTGAAAGACTGCAGGGATGGGAAACACACAGTAGCATGGTCACCTTCTGTGGATGGTTCTCATTCTGTTGTGGTCAAATATGCAGATGAGGATGAATATTGCAGGTGAGATTTTTTTTTCTTCTTTTTATTTATGACATATTCAAATGTGACGTTTTGGAGATCTATCTTACCACACGTATTCTCTTTACTCTTCTTGTGTTGAAGTCTCTTCGGTTTCAACGTGCTGTCCAGTCATGACGCTCATAAAGTTCGGGTCAGTGGTGCCGGGCTGCTGTCTGGACTACCTGCCAGTTTGCCTGCACACTTTACTGTTGATACCGCTGAGGCAGGACAGGGTCAGCTGTCAGTGGAGATCACTGTGAGTTATTTTGTTGTTCGTAAGCTCCAGCTTTTTTTCTTCATATATTTTTGCACCACAAACATGTTGCAGTTTCCATTTTTCTTGATTCCACTCTTCTTTTTCCACCCTGTGTTTCACCTCAGGATCCAGAGGGAAGATCAAAAAGACCCAGAATCCATGATAATCATGACGGTACCTATGATGTCTCCTATGTTCCCGACAAAGCGGGAAGCTACAAGATTGCTATTGAATACAGCGGAGATGAGATTCCTACATCTCCCTACCACATCTTAGCTGTTGCGACAGGGGATGCCGACAAATGCATTGTTACAGGTGTGAGATGGGGCCCTCAAGCACTCCAAAATCCACTTTTAGGTGCACTCTGTGAACGAGCGAAAGTACTAAACCAGCTAAACTTTTTCTTCTGTTGTTTTTTCTTCCCCAAGGTCCTGAACTGAGCTCCGTTATTGGTGCAGGGGAGGAGATTGTGTTTGTGGTGAATGCTCAGTCTGCAGGCGTGGGGAAGGTCTCCTCATTTGTTCTGACCCCTGATGGGAATGAGGTGGAGGTGGATGTCACTGAGAAGGAGGACGGGACCTTTGAGATCTGCTATGTTACCTCTCAGTCTGGGAGATACATCATATCAGCAAGCTTTGGAGGGGAGAGTCTGTTCACTTGTCCCTTTGAGGTCATGGTGAGAGATGCACCTTGATTATCCCTTTAATATGCGATGAATTGATGCTTTGATACATGTAGAAGTTTCTAATATTACAAAAAGAAATAGTTTTGCTGTGTATATATGAAGTATATATAATACCATGGATATTTACTCATGTTTGAAATTTGCATTATGTTGTTTATGTTTGATACTCTGTCTTTGGCTGTTTATGTAGACAAAGGCACAAGATGACAATTTTGAAATGAACTGTAATGGTCAAGTGTCCATGTCAAGGCATATAAGTTCATCCAGTGATGGTCTCCAGCCTGTGGTAAGAACATCATCACAACCACCTTTCAGAGAACAGAAAAGTGTGTTTAAACTGTATTATTTCACTGCAGATGTGTCCCCGGGGGAGCTTTGAACCATCTTCTGTTACCCGCCTCTTCTAATCTCTCCCTTTTCACAGATGAAGCATGGCTCTTACATTCCCCTAAGAAGTGTAGACCAACAAAATGGGCTAATGCCATTTAACACTGTTATGGCTCTGGGCTTGGATGATGGAGAAATAACAGGTGAGATACTAAACACAATACTTCTTTATTAACTGGGCTATAATTCCTGAATTGTTTTAATTGCAGGATTTGGGGTCTGTTTGTTAGGAGAGGTCCACATGCCGTCAGGGAGTAGGTCACAAGCTGAGGTGATTGATAACAGAGACGGGACGGTCACTTTTATGTACGATCCCACAGAGGAAGGCTTGCATCAAATGCACATCAAAGTCAATGGTGCTGCTTTGTCAGGTAAAACTGCAACCTAGATTCTTGTAATTCAACCAAAAAAATGTCACTTGACTCTAAAGATGTAGTCAATTTTCAAGTCATGTTTAGATTTTTTGAGACTGCAGTGTTCCGTTATTTAATTTCAGAAAGCCCTCTGCAGTTTTATGTGAATGACACTAGCAAGAGAGAACTGATGGCACATGGGCCAGGTCTTGTCTATGGTATTTCCAATGACACTGCAGCCTTCACAATCTTCAACAAAGACTTATTACAGGGTAAGGTGTCTGATTGAAGAACCCATGAGATACACTGAGGCTGAGAAAAAACTCTTGTCAACACCAAAAAATATTCACTAATATAACAAATTGTACTTCTGCATCATTTATCAGGTGACTTGGACATTGCTCTTGAGGGCCCATCCAAAGCTGAAATCCAATGCTTGAGCAATACAGATGGTACCTGCACTGTCACTTATCTACCCACCGTGCCTGGAGATTACAATATAGTCGTCCGTTACAATGAGGAGGATATAACAGGAAGCCCCTTTACTGCAAAGATAGCTGGTGTGTAGATTATGCTCGTATTACCATATGACCTCTTGCCTCAGGCATAACATTATTTAATAGGTTGTTCAGTGTCACAAATTATTCCTCTGCATCATGAAATTTGACCTCAGTTTTGTGACCTTAGGGCCCTGTGCCGAGGCTAAAGCTGACCTGACCCAGCTGAGGTCCCAAGCGAGGTTTGGCAAAGTAGCAGACTTCACCCTGGACATCACAGAAGAGGACATCAGCCTGCTCAGCGTTAGCATCACGTCTCCCTCTGGACGGGACGTGTCCTGCCTGCTTAAGAAGCAGCCTGACAGCCACATAGGTGAGAATACAAAGCTAAGTAGATTATACAGTATCAGCAGACTTTCAGATTAGAAGATCACTTTCACTGTCTCTTTTGTTCTGCTGTTTAGGTATTTCATTCATTCCTAAAGAGGCTGGAGAACATCTTGTGAGTGTCTTGAAGAACGGTGAGCATGTGGCCAGTAGTCCCATTCCTCTCACCATCGGTCCCTTAGAGATTGGAGATGCCAGTTGGGTCAAAGTGTTTGGTCCAGGACTAGCAAAAGGATACACCTGTCAGATGTCAGAGTTTGTGGTCGACACACGAGAGGCAGGCAAGTTTTTCTGTTTTTCGATGCTACAGTCAATACTGTATTTCTTTGAATTATACAGCTTGAAAAATTAGCACTACCATCTGACTTAATACATCTTGAGCAGGCTATGGCGGCCTGGCTCTGGCTATCGAGGGGCCCAGTAATGTGGAGATCAAGACAGAAGAGCTGGAGGATGGAACCTGTGGTGTGTCTTTCTGCCCAACTGAGGCTGGGAAATACACTGTGTCTGTCACATTTATAGACAAACATGTGCCAGGTAAGGTTTGCAGACATCCTCTATAGGTAAGAGGACAGCACCAAGACGATTTAGGTTATTGAATTGAATATTTTTAAAACTGTATATACTTAAGAGGTATTGGACACATCAATCAACGAGAGTTTTATTTCTGTGCTTCAGCTTTGTCCTCTGTTCACAACAGGCAGCCCTTTCACAGTTGTAGTGAGAGAAAGTGGACATGTGACAGAGAGCATAACTCACTACCAAGAAGCTGATGTTGTTGCCAATGTGGGGGAGACATGCAGGATTAACCTCAAAATAGCAGGTAAAAAGCTCTCACACTCTGATCAAACATGTATAGCATCAAACATCTTCAAGACTTTAGACAATATGTTAAAATGCATATGGGGAATTTGGCCATGGGTTGTTGAACTTGCTGCAAGGTGCTGCCATACTGATGTACATTTTTCATTACAGCATAGAAGATAGTGATTTGTCTCATTTGAATGTGATCTTTGGCTAGGTCTTGAGCTGCAGCATCTATCTGCTGACGTGTGCAGTCCCTCAGATACCACAGTAGAAGCAACTGTCACCATCACAGGATGTGACATCTATTCTGTGAGTTTTCTACCCAATGAGACAGGCGTCCACACTGTTAGTGTACAGTACAAGGGCCAGCCGGTCCCTGGAAGCCCTTACCAATACACTGTGGGGCCACTTGGGGAAGGAGGAGCAGAGAAAGTGCAGGCCTGGGGTCCGGGCCTGCAGCATGCCAAAACTGGTGTCCCAGGTAAAGTGCTGCATACAGACATGATTTTGGGTTTATCGGTTAGTTATTTAGGCCCGTTTTTTTTTTTTTTAGATGTTAAATATTCTTTCTCATTGCAGCTGATTTCAGTATCTGGGCTCGAGAAGCAGGAGCTGGCAGCCTGTCAGTAACAGTGGAAGGTCCTGGAAAGGCAGAGCTGGATTTGGAAGACAGAAAAGATGGCTCCTGTGGGGTTTCTTATGTTGCTACAGAAGCTGGTACAGATACATATTAAAGCAGCTACAAGGAACTTTCATTTTGTGTTGATTTTAGCGGCCCCTGTGGACAAAAGAGGTAGCATTTCCTGAGAATGAAGACTTCGTTTCCCATGAGCACCACTGCCTCATGTTGTAAAGATCTTTGCTGGTGTGTGCATTTGTTTTGAAAGCAAGTGAAAGAACATCAATACATCAATACTGCCTGCCAGAGTCATTATGTATTCCTCAAAAAATAATTCTTGGTCAGAGTAGAATTTTCTCCAAACTCATTAACCCTCATTTTTTGATAGATAAATCTTTCTCATATATGGTCCAGGAACAAAAATGTAGTGGCGTGAATGTAAATTCACACCCTTAATTTCATTATTTTTTGGCAACAACTCAAGATTTTCCCGCAATTGACTTAAATGTACCTAAGTTCTTTAAAACTTGTGCTCAATTCAGCGGATACAGCAATCAATATGTAAATTTTGATTTCACTGATTTATTTTATTTGTTTTAATCAAGACTCACTTAGTTGGTTTTCATAAGGTGTAGTAGATAGAGACTTTAATTAAAACGATTAAAACGGTGATGCTATGATCCTGTTGCCAAAACTGAACTTCTGGCTCTTTTACAGGTGACTATGAGGTGTCAGTCAAGTTTAATGATGAGCACATTCAGGACAGTCCATTTTTGGTGTCAGTGTGTGCGCCTGAGGATGATGAAGTGGGACAGAACAAAGTCACAACCCAGTGCATAAGTAAGAATAATTTCAATTATTTATATTTTTATCTACCTTTATCAAATAATTTCCCATTTTTTCATCATGTCTTGCACAGTTTTCTGTTTTTTTGTATTAAGGTGTTCATGACTGTTTCATTTTGGCTATAACCAGGAGATCATACCATGCACATTGTTTACCTTTAGAAACTACAGTTCACTGTCTTCCATGAGCACAGGTCGTCAGCAGAGTGGATTAAACATGTCAGCAGAAGACGTCTGCACAGTGTCCGCTCCATGGCGCTCCTTCCTGTCTGATGCTTCTAAGGTTACCAGCAGTGGCCAAGGTCTGAACACGGCTTTCATCGGCAAGACAAACGTCCTCACTGTGGACTGCAGTAAAGCTGGTGAGCTCGCGTTAAAGGACACATTGTTACAAAAATATATTTGGTGATTTAATTTTGCCTCTCCAATTTGATTTTCTTCCTAACATGAACTCCTACAGCAATAATTATTGGACTGATTTTGCTCTTCTTTCCAGGCACAAACCTCCTTCTGGTGGGCATGCGTAGTCCCACCGTCCCCTGCGAGCAGGTGTCAGTCAAACACCTTGGCAACAACCACTATGACATCAGCTACGTGGTGAGGGAGAAGGGCAGCTACATCCTGGCCGTGAAGTGGGGAGAGGAACATATTCCCGGATCTCCTTTCCATGTCCTTGTTCCATAAAACTGTGTCAGGCCGCGTTGCCGCTTAGTGCCGGTGCAGAAACTCTTTGCTGTATTGCTTGTATTTGGGCACTGTAGATTACTATTGAATTTGTTTAATTTACTATGGTGGTCAGGTTTCACATAATGTTATACAAATAATCTTTTCTTTTTCTTCTTTTTTTGTATTTAAATACTTTTTTCTTTACAAAATGAGTAGTTTTCTGTCAAATATTTTGTTACTGCCACCTACGATATGTGAAACGATTTATGTATTTTGTAAGTTTGGATGACAGTGTATAATAAATCAAAATCAAAATGCTCTATGGAATTTTGTTGATGTTTGACTATTGAGATCTTTGATGCATTGACTTGTCCGCCTGTACGTTCACTTTAAAAGATTGACCGAATAATGTAGTGGCCCAGTTTTCCCCAATGATAAGTAATAATCAATGAGCTCATCCAGAGCAAGCATAATCTGCCAGGACTACTGCTCTCCACAAGGGCAGTTTTTAACACATTTAATCATCATCAACCAGAGGAAAATAAGTTGACTATACTTTCTACAGATAAATAACTACAAAACAAAGTGTTGTATCTGCATGCAGTTGCGCTAATCTATAGAACTGCTAAAGCATCAGTCACATGTGCCAGCCTGTGACAGAAGATTCAAGGGAATAAAACAACAATCTGATTAAGTAAGTAAAGTATTTTTATTTTTGTAGCAATAGAGAGTACACTTAGACAAGACATTCATGTTTTAAATGGGCTGTTTAACTGCATAGACCTTTGACTTTTATCGTTCAAATAAATTTTGCTTCACCACTTTTGGAAGTGTGGAGTCACTTCTGCTTCTATATAAAATACTATTGTTGTATATAAAAAAATACTTCCCCTTTATTGTTATGTACACAATCAAAAAGGTAAAGACTGAATATTGTCACTAGTTCCTGTGTGCTACTGCCATCATAGAGTGTTTTGGAGAACTACCATGCCTCATTTCAACACAGCATTGTAAAGCATTGTATGCTAAATATTGATTATACCCCTCCCCCAACATTTTAGCCATATGAGTTACTGCATGCATGTAATGTGTGTGTTCATTTTTTGTCAGGTGAGCCATGGCGGCTGATTTAGATGTGGTGAACCTGTTTGTCATTGCTGGGGGAACGCTGGCTATTCCCATTCTGGCCTTTGTAGCATCGTTCCTTCTCTGGCCCTCAGCGCTTATAAAAGTGTATTACTGGTAATGTAGATGATGCTGTTGTCCTGTTCGTCTCTGTATGTTTTAAGACGTGTCATGAATTGTCTTCAGAGAGCCAGAGATAGGCAAGAATAAAGTGCATTAAGATGCATCTTGTTATAAATGAGTATACAAATTTTTCCCAACAAATACTGATGTCAAGACATGTTTATAATCAAAGTAAACATATTTTGTATTCTCAAATTACAGGAGATGAATCTTAGAAAAAGTTTAATCTGAACTCAATGAATGATTAAATCATATGATCAGAAATTTAAAATGAAACTTCATGTATTTCATATCAGTTATTCAAAGCATATTTAATAAATATACTTTATGTTTTATGTAGTGGCCTGTAGTAGCTTTTTGGATGGTGCGTTCAGTTTTGAATCACCTCAAAAGGGCACACTGAGAATGATACTGAGCCCAGCATTGGGGAAAATGTATAATATGTATGAGCAGTTCAGTTACATGTGTAAATCATTTTAAAATGTCTGAAAACTGACATTGACAGTTGTCATTTACCTCTCCAGGTACTGGAGGAGGACGCTTGGCCTGCAGGTGCGCTATGCAGACTGTGGTGGCTATCGCTTCTGTTACTCCTACAGAGGAAAACCAGGGATGAGACCCTCCATCCTCATGCTGCATTGCTTCTCAGCTCACAAAGACACATGGCTCAGTGTAGTCAAGGTAAGCAGACCAGGGACACATTGCAGCAGTGCAGCTGCTTGAGGATTAAAGTCAGCTGGCTTCATGTAAAATTTTAGTTGATGAATTTGATGTAATGTTCAAACTTCAAACTGGGAGATTTTAAAATGATTCTATCTACAGTCTATCTTAATCTGTAGGGGTTGTTGCTTCAAAGATGGGGCACTTCCTCACACTGAAAAAAGCAATTATTTTGATGTTTTACTTTTGATGCTTAAGCAAATTCAAATACTTTGAGATCATTAGAGTTTTTAATGGAGGATTTTTACTTTAGTGATGGATTTGTACATTTGTTCTGCCACTGCTCTTTAGTATCTACCCAAACACCTGCACATACTGTGTGTGGACATGCCTGGCCATGAAGGAACAACACGCACCAACACAGACGATTATTCCATTCAGGGTCAGGTCAAAAGAATCCATCAGGTAAGCTTTGATATTGTTGTTGCATGGATGTTTTTTAAATACATATACATGGGGTGGTACAGTTTGATTGTCTCAAAGTAAAATGTTAAAATGTATGGGTTTATTTTGCCTTGTTACATAAATCATCCCATTAAAAACCTGTTTTTGGTCGCCATCCTTCCCAGTTTGTAGAGGCCATTCGCTTGAACAGGAAACCCTTCCATCTGGTTGGAACCTCCATGGGGGGCAACGTAGCTGGTGTTTACGCTGCCTCCTATCCCTCAGAAATCTGTAGCATGACTCTCATATGTCCAGATGGTAAGTTACACTGTGTGCGTGTGTGTGTGTGAGTGAGAGAGAGAGAGGAAATGACAAACACTAGAAAGTAAAGATTACTACATCAACAAGTATGAATTAAGAAAATGTCATGCACAAAGAAAGATTGGACCCAGAAAATTGTTAAATCTTAGTTTACTCCAAAAGTAATTCATTTCATGCATATCATTATCTTTGTTTGCCAGTTCTTACATTTCATTTGAACTACATTACCTCTTTAAAAAGTGCCTTATTATATTTTTGTTTTTATAGAAACAATTGAACTGATCAATTGTAATTTTTCCTTTACATTTTGCCCAGTGCTGTGTTCCATTTCAAACAAAATATGAGTGTGCATCACCATTTTCTTATCAGAAAAAGCATTAACTTTTCCCCACAGGGATAAGACATCCATGTGAGACCAAATTTGACAACCACCTGCAGGACCTGGAGCACAGCCAGTACACACTGAGCATCCCACTGATCCCTACCACTCCAGAGGAGATGGAGGACATGTTGAGACTTTGTTCCCATGTTCGCTTTAAGATCCCTCAACAGGTCAGGCCCTCGCTTGAAACTGAAAGCATTTTGAATTTCACTTTGTATGCAATCAGCGCTGCAATCTCTTTCCAAATGACGATCACAGAATGTAGTACTCTGACTTAAAGCAGTTCACTAATTTTAAACTCACTACTTAAATAAAATGTTTGCTCTTGTCATTCTATTTCTGTTTTTACGCTGTGGTTTCATTGTTTAGATTCTTCAAGGATTGGTAGATGTCCGGCTGCCTCACAATGAATTTTACCAAGAAGGTTTGTTCACTTGAGTCCAGCATTTCTCTGCATATCTCACATGTCACAATACAGTCTGTGTTGGCTAAATGTTTATGATTGTCTGTTTTGTTTTAGTTTTTATGGAGATTGTTGGTGAAAAATCAAGATATGCTTTACAGGATCATTTACATCTGATCACTGCACCTTTACAAGTGATATGGGGGAAACAAGATCAGGTAGGACTATACATGCTACACTGATGGAATAACTACATATTTCCGAACACAAAGGATGAGGTGTGATTTAGTTTTTATCTTTAGCTGCTTTTTGCTACTTCATGTGGCTGTGACCTTAAATCAGTGGCTTGTACATACTTTGACTGGCCTTCAACACAGCGAATGACAGAATGTCTCTATAATGAATTTCTGGTTACATTTAGGTGATAAAATGATATCCACCTCTTCAACATGCTCTTCCAGGTGGTGGATGTCTCTGGGGCTGCAGTCGTTGCAGAGACCTTGCCTGGGTGCAGAGTAGATCTGTTGGAGAACTGTGGCCACTCTGTGGTGATGGAGAGGCCCCGTCGGACAGCCAAGCTCATCTTAGAGTTCATCATTTCTCAGCAACATACCAAGACCAGCACCAAGAAGTCTTCATGATATACAGATATTTTTTCTCATTGTTGTTTTCCAATAGTTCCTTGTACATGGCATACACAGGTGCCCACATCTCAAATATTACACCAAGATAAACATCACCTGTTAGTATAAATTATTTTTGTAGCTACCATTACATATGTTCAATCGGTACAGTAATTTTGATGACAAAAATAAAAGTCCCAAGTGTATTTGTGTAGATGCACTGAGATGGATTGGTGAGATTAATGTATTCACAGTGCACATCCAGAGGTGCCTGTGATTGCAGTTGCAGCAGGACCTCCCTCCCTTCCAGTTTCATTATGTGCGCAGTTTTGCTGCAGCCTCGAGCGAAGCACAGCTGCCCGGTGCTCCCAGCTTTGTGTGTCAGCGGGCGGCAAACATCAATGAATATCTGTCTGCACCATCTAGTACCGTTAGCGGGCCATTGTTAGTTTAAAAAGAGGAACATCCTATAAAGAGACCCGGTAAGACTCTATTCAAACTTATATTTCATTCTCAGGTGGTCTTAGTAAGATTTCGTTTGACACCAAGCAGCTAACTAGCATTGACGTTGGTTATCATCCAGCTAGCTAATGGTTTCTGGACTGCAACCTAGCTTTTAGCTTGCTAGCTAGCCATTAGCCAGTAAACTAACAGTACTGCATAGCATTACCAGTGAACGATTAACTTGCCTATTTTTTCTTGTTATGAAAATCTCCCAATGTGGTCGACAGCTTAACGAACACTGACAAGATTCAAGGCATACCAGTGTTCTTGATTTTGAACAAAATATACTCTGATGCGTCCTAGCTCGTTAGCTAACTTGCTTCATGTCCACTGCATAGAAATAGTATAGCACTGGGCTTGCATGGCTAATTTGAACAGGCTCAAATTAAAGTCAGCGTTAGCTTGTCTCCTCGTCATTAGCTACTGCGGGATACTTCATTTGCAACTATACAGTTGTGGAACTTGCCCAGATGGGGGAAAATGTCTAAATCTCCTTAGTTTGTAACTTATGTGGCGCTAGGTGCCACTCTGGTGGCATTAGGTCTGGTTTTAAACAGATTTATCACTCTTTTGTGAATGCAATGTTATTTTTGTTTGCACTGGATAGTCGTTTACAGTGCTAGTATTGCCTAATCCCCAAGCAGGCAAGCTTCCTGTTACACCAGTTCTTATCTAAATCAACACATTAGGAAGATGCATGCTCTGTCAGTAAGTGAACACTATCAGATACTGGCAACTTTATGGATGAAAAAGATTGTCATCGTGTTGACTGGATCTGCCTTACTCTACATCCCTGTTGTCGAACTTTGTTACAGCTGCTTATGTTGTTGTTTTTCCACAGCTGATATTGAAATAAGCTAAATCATATCCACTGTCCCTCCAATTTGGTTCTGACCAAGTGGGTAGCTTTTTCTACAAATGGATAATGGAGACTGGGGCCATAGGGTAAGAGATGGTTACAAGTCCTTCAGTAAGAGCAATGTTACTGCTGCAGCAATGTTACTGCTGGAAACATCTCATGATTTTCATTACAGATATGTAGGGAAAGTGTGTCGTACATGAATGTGTTGTTATTTTTCTTTTTATATATTTGTATCTGAATCCCATTTGTAACTCGTAGTCTTCACAGTAAAGCCTACAACCACAATTTGTAAATTTCCTTTTTTTTTTTTTTTTAATGAAAACTTGATTCTTATCTCCTCTCTGCTTTTTTTTTTTTTATTCTAGATGACTAATCCTGTCACCTTGAACGTGGGAGGCCACCTTTATACCACCAGTTTATCAACCCTGCAGCGCTATCCAGACTCCATGCTGGGTGCCATGTTCCGGGGAGATTTCCCCACAACTCGCGATTCCCACGGGAATTACTTCATCGATCGCGATGGAACACTTTTCCGGTACATCCTGAACTTCCTGCGGACATCTGAGCTCACTCTACCTCTGGACTTCACAGAGACAGATCTCCTGAGGAAAGAGGCAGACTTCTACCAAATTGAACCTCTGATCCAGTGCCTTAATGATCCCAAGCCACTGTACCCACCTGACATCTTTGAGCAGGTAGTGGAACTCTCTAGTACACGGAAACTGTCCAAGTATTCAAACCCCGTGGCTGTTATCATCACACAGCTAACGATAACTACAAAGGTACATGCCCTATTGGAGGGTATCTCCAACAACTTCACAAAGTGGAACAAACACATGATGGACACAAGAGACTGCCAGGTGTCTTTCACCTTTGGACCATGTGACTATCATCAAGAGGTGTCCCTAAGGGTTCACCTAATGGACTTCATAATGAAACAAGGCTTCACCATTCGGAACACACGTGTACATCACATGAGTGAGCGTGCAAACGAGAACACAGTAGAGCATCACTGGACTTTCTGTAGGCCAGCTCACAAAGTTGAGGATTGATTAAAATAATTGTTATAGGTGACATTACAAAAAGGTTTGTCATGATAATGAATTAGAAAAGTTGAAATTGTGGCTTAAAAGAACAAATGAGGCCATTGAGACATTTTGGAGATGTAAGCACTATTTGTTTTTTGTCCCTTGTGTTTGTCAGTATGGTACACAGTGCACAAGGTCCACACACATATCAAAGAATAAAAAAATCTGAATTTTTCATTTAGTGGCACAAGTTATTTTGGTATAATTCATTCTCATTTGAGCCACCAGTCACTATTGCCATGATGCGCATATTTGGTTACAGTTTCTTTCACTGCTGAAATTTGAAAAAATGAAAATGAATATGCCAAATGATCTCAAGCTCATAATCAATTCATCAAAGTGTTTTTATTTGTTTTATTTTACATTTTTTTTCTTTTGCTATGCTAAATAATGTGGATAAAATGATTCCCTAGAGAAAATTGTGTATTTATTGTTAGTCTGACTTACAGGGGCTGAGACCCTGATTATACCCAATCCAATCCTAAACCATTTGATTGTAACCTTATGGTGATAATTTAGCACACATTGAAGACCTTATGCGTAATTATGGCATCAAAGCCACATCTAAATGTGTAAATATACTCTAGTAGACTATTTGAGATTCTAAGCCAACAAAAACTTGTACAATATTACACATATTATTATACCCCTACACAAAAAATAAGCCAAGTTTTGGACTCATGACACTTTCAACAAAGAATCTTCTGGATGCAGAATAGGCAGGACTGCCTAATAAAGTATGATTATCCTTAGGCCAGTTTTCTTCTGGTGACTATAGATCTTAGTCTTTTTATAGTTCTGTATTATCTCATTGTACGGTACAATTTCTGAAGACTAGTAGTGTTGCATGTGTCTGGGTGTCTTGTGTATGTATATGTATTTGCCATGTGCGTATCTGCAATATTATGTCATCATGTTACATGTTAGAAGTCATATAACTGGTGATGTATTTGGTCTCCATAGCCAAATAAACCCATTTCTCTATTTGTCACTCACATTAGCTTTTTGTTTACATTTTTGCCCTACTTTTTTGATGTTTTGAATTGCAATTATCCAGAACCTTGTCTTTATTATGCAACAAGCTTCGTTGTGGCAAGCAAGGAACCTATAAAGATGGTGGCAAGTAGTAAGCTCTGGTTTCAAGTCATGGAGTTTGCATTACAGCATAACAGTTGGCTATGATAGTTTAGTGGTGTCTACCTCAGACAGGACAAATACAGACCTCCAGATGATAATCAGCTTTGTAAACACTCTTAGGCTAATCTAGTTCCAAGTGAAACTATCTACTGCATCACAGCTATTCTAACATCCAACCAGAAAAAACTCCTTCAGCTCTGCACTAAAATGTTCAGAGCCATGATTGGTCTTGGGAACAATGGTAGCTACACATATAGGACTTACTACATGCAATGAAACAATTAATACAATATTTATAATAGTCATTACAATATTCACTTGGATGATCATTATGACTTGGTTGCAATTAACTTGAATCTTTGTAAAAAAAATATTTAAAAATAATGTAATACACTAAAAAGGCATAAAGCATAACATTGCTCATATATCAGTGTAACACTTTGGCATTAAGCTAGCCCTCAGTTAATTTCCAGCTCATGACCTATTTTATATAAATTAATAATTGAATGACAATGTAAAAGGCATAGCAAAATCTAGGAAATAAAAACGATAAAATTTATCATTGAGATCATGTAAAAATTAAGACTAAAAACAAGTCACAAAAGATGTTGTGAGGCCTCAATTCCAGTATTACAAAAAATACTGTTGTTGATGCTGTTAGAGGCATTGCATAGAAATACATCACTTATGGTTTTAAAGTGTACTTTTAGCCCCCAAAAAATGTGCAACAGAATTTTTATATATCTTTGAGCTATTCACCAGTGTCCCCTTATTTGAATATGGTGTGATTGGCTTAAAGGGGCCAATGAAAAGAAAAGCGGATGTTACGTTATAAAGTATTTCATTTGGGGTACATGCGGTTTAACAAATCAGCTCTACCGAATGGTCTGCCCTTGGTTGTCGATCCTTCTGGTTATAGTAAACTCCGCCCGCTTGGTTTATGGAAGTTGCTAAAACGCGCACACTAGCTTATGTCACTCGCTTGCTGTTGTAACAGCTGTAGAGGACAAGTAAGGTCCATGCAAAGTACCTAGCTAAAATGTGATATAAGCTAACGCAGGAGTTTCCCCACAGTATTGTATGGTTAAACTGTAGAAAGTATCTGGGAATTTCTTATGCCATTTTGGCCGTGAAACGACAAGAGGCCAGCACGCTTGAATGTCAGTTGTCCGACATGTTTCGAAAGAGTCCAAACATCAAATATCTGCTGAGCCTTGTGCCGGGTAAACGTCGTTTTGGGACCTACAGATTCCTTCCCATCTTTTTTTGCATTGGAGGCGTGATGGAGTGGATCATGATCAACGTGAGGATAGGAAAGGAGACATTCTGTAAGTATAATAAGACGAACTGCATTTTCTTGAATAACACATTTGTAATAGGTACAGTAGTGTAACAGTATAGCCCTTAGCCCTTACGTTACTTCCGGAGTCAGAGGTCATAAACAGCTAACTTATCGCGCATTTAAATGCAGATGATTCGCTAAAAAAAATAACATAATGATCCCATACCTTTTTGGGCTTATGTTGTACCCGACGAATGCAGCAAAACAGTGCTGCTCTGTGTCGCAGTGACAGTACGAAGTGGAGAAAATCCAAGTCAGGCATGCAGTGTGTTATTATTAAATAGTTTTAGTCAAAATAAAAATGCTTGACAAACAAGAGCCAATCGGGATCAAAACAGGACCAAACGCCTGTGACGTTACTGCTTATTTATGTGAGATGGGATGTCAAACAACTCGCAGTAATAAAATACACGTTCATCTTTGTTACCTTGTCACCATGGGTTACTGACATGGCTTACATGCCGTCCCCCTACACGTGACATCTCGGCAACTCTGGCCATACATAAAATTGTGGCGACGCCCCCAGTCATATTTACCACTACTGTGTTGGCTCGCGCATATTTCCGCCATGACTTGAAGACAAGAGCCC
Source organism: Holocentrus rufus (assembly GCA_900302615.1). Taxonomy (NCBI): domain Eukaryota; kingdom Metazoa; phylum Chordata; class Actinopteri; order Holocentriformes; family Holocentridae; genus Holocentrus; species Holocentrus rufus. Next base: position 82,871 of record OMLF01001963.1, on the reverse strand, counting down.
TGTGTCTCTTTTAGAGAAGGGTGGGCGGGTCTGGAAGAGATTAAAACAAGTGAAGTCAGCTCGCCTGGATTGCATTTAGTACCTCCTGCTTAGTCTATTAAATGTAATACCACAGAGATGAAATTTTACTGAAATAGAATCGAGAATTTCAGCTCTGTTTTTATGTATAATACTTTAATGGGTTTAGCAGGCAGATGGTGACGACGACGTGATGGCAGACGCGTGTGGTGACATGATGCTGAAATTGCCATCTTGCATGCAGCAGTGTGCAGCATGGTTAGAAAAAGCACCACGTTAAGATGGTGCGTGTGCTTGACAGAATTGGGACAAAGCACAGTAGTTGACTATGCAGATGTTTCCTCAAATTTTCCTACACTGTTTTCTCCCTTGCTTTGCTCCTCTCCTTACAGGAAATATGGAAAAACTCAGAAATGGGAGGCAGCTGAGGACAGGCGGGGAAACAGTTATTTCTTACAGGATACCAAGAGCAGGCTGTTAGGTCTATCAAACTCTGCCACACTATGTATTTATATTGTTGAATATAACAGATTAGATGTGGTATGTTTAATTTTATAAAGGTTTTTAGAAAAAAGAGCTATTGTGTTTTCTAATTATAAGCCCTCATATCTTATCACCTCATTTATCTGTTATATCCCAACAGGCAGGGAAAGCTGAAATTTCTCCATCTAAGCTGCCAGCACTGCTTAACCTGTGATAAACTCAATATCATGAGACCATTTATCTGAATCCACTGGAATTTTTACTTCCTCTTCATGGTCTTTGCAGTTGCAAAGCAAAAAAAAAAGGTGGTTTCATTAGATTTGTCTGCTTCTCACATCTGTCACAGAAAGACAGTGGGCCTAGGCCGATTTATAGCTTTACAAATATATTTGGCTCATATCTGCCCTTTTTCTATTGACCTTTTGGACCTTGAGTCTGGAATAAAGTCTGAATTGAATTGAACTGAGTATTGGATATTGGCATATCCGTGTCTTCTCACTCCAATATAAAGCTCTTTCTAGCTCTTTGAAAAATATTTTTTTAATATTGTTTGACAGTGTCTCTCTCATCTTTTTATTTTTCATTTGCAAAATTCTCTTTGTTCATTTTGTTTGTTCAAACATTTTATTAAAAAGAGATTTACTCTAGTAGTGGATTTTTATTTTACTTTTTCCATAGTCATTTTAAAATTTAATGTAATTGAATGATGACACAGAATAAAGGTTATCTGCAGCTTCAGTTTGAAAACATCAGAATCAGCATCAGCCTTAAAAAACTCACATCAGTCAAACTTTAAAAGAGTCTGTCTTCTTTGGCTGTCATCTCAGTTTTTTTCTTTTTCTTTTTCTTTTTCTTATTACATTCTAACTAATTAAAAAGAAGATCTAGTTGGCCAGCTTGGATAAGTCTTTCCATTCCACCATCCTCCAGAATTCTCTAAGTGCCTTTATTATTAATTCATATTAATTTGATTCTTTCTTCTTCCCGCAGATGATGTCTACAGAAGAAAACAGTCAGAACGGCAGTACGAGCAGAAGATTACATCTGGTTTCATAGCTCTTAAAGAGCCCACAGCCAAATGATGATGATGGAGATGATGATGGGACATAATGATGATTACACAAGTGTGATCTCTGGACACATCCTTGGACACTTACTTGTTTCCATCCGGCTGGACTAGACTTAATGGCATCGTAATGGTTTAAAAAGCCTTTCTGAAAAATGATGGCTGTTTATCATTAAAGGAGCTATGTGTAATATTCTAACATCAATAAACCATCTCCACATTAATTTTGAGACATGAATGTAATTACTGTAAACAAACAAGAACGCTGCTGAGAAGGTTGGCAGCCTATACTGGCCTCTGCAACTTCTTTTTACACTATGTGCCACTGGTTTGGATTTTGTGGGGAATACTGTATGTTGTACTGCTTTCAAGTAAAATTCTACCCTATGACACCCTTTGTAACCCATGTTTTATTTTGTTTCTAGTTTGCAATAAAATTCAAAAAAAGATTCATCATTTTTGGAGGTTGGAAGAGGAAGTGAATAACCTGTTCATGGACAGACAGAGCAGCCATCCTATGTCTGCCAACCAAAAAAAACAGCTGCGACAGTAAGCCTACCAGTTCATTTAGCACAGTAATGCTAGCTAGGTGAGCGATTCCTAAAGAGGCAGAGGATTTGGTTGACTTACTTTTGTGTCAGGGTTAGCTCCTTGGGCTGGAAAAAACATCTCCAGTATTGCTGGGTGTCAGTGAAAATCAAAATAACTACTCCGCTATCTTGTTAGCCATTTCCATACACCAGAACTGCCCACAATCCCATTCATGGCAACACAGATAACACTATTGCATCCCCATAGCCATGGCTGGGCAGTTTTTACATAATATTAGTGTCTAGAGTCTAGTGAAAACAGCTGTTAAGTTGCCCCTGCAGCATTTGACTCAATTTGCTCAACTTAAGCCTCCAGTTCCTCTCTGCATTGCCTAATTTCTTCCTTTCTATGTTCAGGTTCAAACAACGAATTTCCTTCAAAACATGAAATTGGTTAACATTGTCCTAGTCAAACTGTTCAAACCCACTGCTGAACTGGTATCACAATGCCACATTTTTAGTTGTAGTTCCAATTAAAACAGTTCCTGGTTTTGGCTCCCATGCACTTCAAAAAATAATGCTCTTTACATGCATCTATCCCATTCAAACTCGATCACTTACAATGTGTCTATAAGCCCAGTACTTGGAACAAATGTTTTAGGGTGAACTCTCACTTTAAGGCACAAAGAAATAATTGCTTTATGGCACAAAAGAGGAAGAGGTTGCTGCTCTTTGATACACTGATGTTTTGAAAATGCTGCATGTTAACACCTTATACAATGTAAGGCATAAAAGGAACAAAGCATAGTCTATGTGCAAATGTAACAAGGGTAATGAAATTTATAGACTGAATAATTTTGCACAGATTTATTCAATACTGGCAAAAGTAACTGACAAAAAACCAACAGGCTGTTTCTTTGCCCAGGTTATACTGCGCAAATGACGCACTTGTACAGTTTTTAACTGCTTAAAGAAGTCGTTTGAAAGCTGTAATTGCTTTTGGTGGAAGCTAAATATATTCACATGCCTACACACTGATGATGGAACTGATGTACTGATGTATGAGGGTCATTACTGAAAATATCTTTAAATGTAAACCTTGAATGGCACTTTTATTGAGTATATAAAAATGTAACTTAGAAACAATAGTATTTATTAAATGGTATCCTTCTCCTTTTCATTACCTGTGTATTTCTGTCTTACACTTATTGGGTTTACGTAAAGCTTCCCTGTAATGTGCTTTCTCTCAAAGCATGCTTTGGTTGGCTCAGTGGTACTGTCCAATCGGGAGAGCCCGCAGACAGATGAAGCTGTTGGGGTGATGAGACAGCTTGAGGGGGTTCCCGTCCAGTCTCACCTCTTCCATGTTGTCTCGGATGTAGTAAGTGGTGTTGCCTTTGCAGAATGTCTGATCTGTTAGTGTGGTGATGTTGTTGTTCTGCAGCCCAAAGACACAAAATTCCAAGAAATCACAAGCTATGCAGACATGAATCAATAAATAAGATGCATTATCACAGTGAATTTACAAAACCCTCTCTGATGAATTTGGTTCATCAGAGAGGGATTTTTGTCATTGCAGTAAAGGTGAACTTACATGTAAGTGCACAATGTGAAGAGACTCTGGAAGTTGTGGTATCGCTTCCAGTTCATTGTTCCCAAGGTATAGATATGCCAGTCTTGTGAGTTTCTGCAATAACACGAGCACACAGGCTATCTAAGGAGGTGTTGCTTACTCTGTTTAATGTCTAAACATAGATAAGAATAGTTTTTCACTGTATATCAGAGCACAAGCATGAGATTATGGCACTGCCTTCGTGACTTACTTTGAAAGCGTTTGACTTCAAGGCCCTGGTTTTAAGCTTGTTGAAATTGGCATTGAATAATATTAGTTGGGAAGGCAGCATTGGAAGCTTAGTGAGTTTGTTCTCTGCAAGAACGAGTTCCTCAAGATTGGGAAGTCTTGAAAAAGCTCCGTCTTCTATTTCACTGATGAGGTTTCCACTCAGGTCAATTACTTTCAATGTGTCTGGGAAAAAAGTCAAAACAAAGACAGATGTTCACTAAAGAGCAAAATTAGTTGAAGACTCGACTCGACTATAAAGGTCAGGAAATGTAAAAATGTGTACCTTAGTATTGTTTGTGTATATATTAATCAGTACAACACTGAATTTGAGTTTTATTTACCCAAGTCTGCAAAGTCTTTGTTGCTTATTCTGGTGATTTTGTTGAAGCGTGCATACAGATAGGCTGTTTCCCTTGGCAGTGGTGGGACGGCTGACATTTCAGGGGACACCTCCTCACAGTAAACAGATCCAGTCAGGCAAACGCACAGTAGGCATGTTGGCAGCTCTGAAATCAACAGATTGTTTTTGCTCCATTTCTTCCAGAATAAATGCTTTCCTTACTTACTCTGTGAAAAAGCCAAGTAATTAGCCTCAACGCTGTCACTTCGAAAACCAAAACACACTACAGGCATGAGGAGAATACTTAAACTGCCCTGTTATTACATAATATAGGGTTTAGCTACCTTCACAAAAATGTGGGAAAATTCTTGAACAATCATTGCATAATCAGCTTTGAAAATGCATCCGATTGTTGAAAACAATGCATCTGTGCAAACAAACATTACCATCCGCTTTTGGAGCTGCATCTGGGTCAGAGTCTCCTGGGCTGGCATAGTCAGGAAAGGTCACAGTGTCTTTCTGTAGAAAGAAAAAGTCTTAACGACACTTGACAGGTATACTTCTTAATCCAAGCTTAGATTGCATAATGTACTTTCTAGACTCTGTAATTAAACATAATACAAACCCTAACAAATATTATTTACCTTTGGTTTTCTTGCTTCCATGTATTCATGTTTTGCTGCAGAAGATAGCGTCCATGGGAACATTAATAGCACGAAAATCAAAGTCTTGAAGTGCATCATTGTGTCTTAATTGCTGGTGAGAGAAGTGTTATGAAGAGAGTGCTGTTTGCTGGGCTGGGATCGGAGGTACATGTGAGCAGGGAAAATTTTCCACCCAGTTTTATTAAGCTGCCAGTAGACTTGAGTATGAAAAGGAAACAACTTTAACTCAATATTTGCTGTGCTGGTCTTGCTCTCAAGTCTTAACGTAACGTAACGTTTTGGACTATTTTTTTATATTATGTCTTTCCTTTTCAAACAGGAACAATCTCTTGACAGTGAGAGCATATTGAGCACACAGTATCAATTAAAGTATTGGTTGATGGCAAACTGATAACTATGCACTGAACACTGCACCTTTGAGGTTCACTATTTTGAAAGAAAAAGGACCTTTGTTGTTCCTGGAAAGGAAAAGTAGTTGTGTGTTTTGGGAATTGATGGAAAAAATTGGAACAATGTTGACTCTCTAATGTATGAACAATCAAGGTCATTGATGACTGGAGCCTAGAGAGAGAATGAAAACAAGAAACAGCAGGATGTGATTGGAATTTTGGCTTGAACCCTTTTGCACGATGTGACTATAAAGTGAAAAGCAAGCAATGAACTGGAAAGAAAGGATTATATGGGTGAGCTCTCCCTTCTTTACTTAACACCTTCGCCTTCCAAATGCTTTGCTTTGGCATTGTGTTTTTTTCAGTGTCACTTACATATGGAATGAATTCCATAATTGTAGGGGCACTGGCTTATTCTTATTGACAGGATTTTTTTTTTTTTTTTTTAAATTGCAACCAACAGGCTCTGGATGCCCACTTTGAGAACATATGCAGCTACATCCTACTCTTCTAAGATCATGATGAAACAGTCCTTATTCGAAGTAGGTTGACAGCATTACCCCAGTTTCAAATTTTTCAAAACTAACAACGAATGGGATGCCCTGCTATATTATTTTCATGTTTTTTTTTGTACAAGCATGGTTGAGCATGTGCAAACATGGCACTGCATTCTATTGCATATTTATTGTCTTACCTGCAAAATATGTATACTTTCCCTCAGCGAACCTTATTACAAACTTCACAATATAATTTTTATAGTTCTTACTGAAAGATGAGCTTACAAGCTGCTTTGCAGGAAGACATGACAGTTTAATAAATTATATAAAGATGAAAATAGGAAAAATTCAAATGATAAAAATAAAACAAATAGGATTAAAAAAATATTATGAAGCAACACATTTAAAAGCAAGTCTATAAAAATGCGTTCAAGAAATGATTTTACAGGATGACACTGCTTTAGCCAGCTTCAGTCTGGCAGGCACTGTCTTCCAACATTTTGGGGTTCTGATAGCAAAAACACACTCACCTTCATTCTGAGTCCACACAGTGGGGCAGTCGGTGGGGCATGAGGATCTCTGCGCTCTGACTAATAAGGGATTAAAAGATCTGCAGTGTAGCTACGAGTCAGACATAACCATCCACTCATTTTCCAACCACTTATTCCTATTCCTATTCACTTATTCATACAAACTGATGGCCATTCCATCAGAATCTTCATTTCACCTAAACTTCATGTGTTTGGACTGTAGGAGGAAACCCACCCAAACACAGGGAAAGTATGTAAACCCCACACTGAAATGACCAGGCCTGAAATTCAAACCCAGGACTTTCTTACTGTAAGGCGACAGTGCAAACCACTGAGGCACTGTGCCACGTGGACGCTCTCTGAATAATTCATATATGTTTGTTTACTCACATAAGAAACATGGGTTGTGATACAAAACTCAAGTAAATACATGGGTGAATAACTTTCACATATGCTGATAAATCTAAAACCTAACCCAAAGGCAGAGGGTGTCGGCGTTGCAGCAGAGCTCTGCCATCTGAGCTCAGCGACACCGTCAGTGAGATGATGGATGATCCTCCTGAGATGTTTACTTTTTCATGTAAAGCTGAGTGAAATATGTGCCTGGCCCTTCTCACTACAGAGTCTTGACATGAAGATCTGAGCCCCCTGGTGGAGTTTGAGTAAGAACCCGAACTTAACTACAATTTTTAATATTCTGGTCAAGCCATTAAGTCACCTTGTTTACAACAAAATGTCAGGGTATATGGCTGGGTGGCAAAGATGCCATCACATGTCTTTATTTAATTTGCCTTAATTTATGATGCTGTTGCATAGCCTCTTAACCGATCCTGAGGGCTACAATTTCCTCTCTTTGAACCCACATTGGCTTCATATTTCTTCTTGGTGTTTGACCACAGGTGTCTTGGTCACTGTACTCCAGGTATTTGCAAATATGTCTACATGTGCAGCTGGGGCAAAACAGCAAGTGCATTGTGTGGGGTAGATTTGAAAAAGTCTCTGGAAAAAATCCACAATCAGAGATAATATTTCACTATAATAATAACTTTTATAACCATGTAGCCATTTAACTATATCGTATGACTTTACCAGTCACTGTTGGTTACTTGAATGGAAAACGCTGCTGAAGAGCTGGAGGATGACAACCAATCTGAGTCCTGGCAGTTACTGATTTTTCCAAGGCTACCTCTATGGCAATCAATCTGCATTTTTCCCCTGCTAGTCACACGAGCCAGCTGAACGTTCACCTTAGGTTATTCAGCTTCAAAATCACTATCTGGCATGTTTTGCAAGTACAGTCTCATGTGTTGTTATCAACATGTAATTTATGTAACCTATGTTATTTTATCCTGCTTAAAATTAGGCTTTTCTGTGAAAAGATAAAAATGCAGTAATTTCAGACAGTTGCTTTTGTTAACCTACAGAGATTTCTGACAGGACATAGCCAAGATTTACAGGCAACACATCTGTATTGTCTGTAAATGAGGTCATTGTAAAAGCTCTTGGTTTTCAAGTTAACAGTAGGTTGACTATTCTGCATAGACAAGCAAAAAACAACCTATTGCTCCTTTGAAAACAGTAATCAAAACAGATTAAGTTGCTCATTGCCAGGTGTCGAAAAAAAATCTGTGTCAGAAAGCTTGAATCCTCTGTCAGTTTGCACTAGTGCAAAATAATCCCTCACAGCAATATTTGAATTAGATTTTAACAATAAATGTTATTCTTGTTGAGGAAAGCTTTGGAATTTAAGAACTGTACCTGTAATTGTTATTCACTAATACAGATATTTTGTTACTCCATCATAACCATATGTGATGAAGATTGTTTAAAGTGGTGCTGGGCCCTGTGATAATATGTGAAACAAGGCTCTCCATCCTAATGTGTCCGCATCAGTAAAGTATCACCTTGTCTTGCAGAAACAGCCTCTTTTCCCCTTTCCTCCTGCTGGAGGTGCAGCTGCCCTCTAAACTTCACACTGCCACTGTGTCCTTGGGAAGGAGTACCACCTTACTAAAGGGGTGGACAATGCTCAGTCAAGCTCCATAGAACACAAGATCTGACACTTATTTACCTTTATAAACAAGAAAATATGGAATTGGTAAAAATGTTTTGCTGTCTTATTCATGTCGAAAAGCAACATTTCCCCTATTGTGTCTACGTGTGTTTAGCATAAAAGAAACTGTTGTTCTTCCCAAGTATTGTTTTGAAAACCGAATGGCCACCCTTTGACTATTTAGACAACGGCTGTGGGGCCTATATGCACTCACCAAAAGACCAAAATGCATCGCAATTGTTTTAAAGGCTGTATAGCCTGTAGATGGTTTGCTATTGTTCAATTACATGGATCGCAGAGACCGCCCTTCAGTCATAGCACCGGGGTTCAAGCCTCTGGCCCTGGTGGTGTAGTAAAGGGAAAAGTGGATGTCATGCGAAAAAAGAAATAGCCTTTCTTCTATAAATGCCCGGCTAGCTAATGTTAATTTGGGCTCTGAGTAATTGATGAAAGACGATTTACGAGCGACCCCGTAACGTTAGTTGATTTTAGCTACAATGTTCAAGAATCGACCAAAACTTATGTGAATCAAATATATTTTTTTATTTTGGTTAGTGGTTTTATTTGAGGTCTGGGCTGGGGTTGCATAAAGCAGATGTGGTCGGCAGAGAGGAAATACAAGTGTCAGTGTAACGGAAGTGGTACTGCCCTGAACGATACGCTGAGCGAGACGGAGGACGGAGGCTGAATCGTCCAGAGAAAAAGCAGGATTAAAAGTCGCCAATATTGTGAGTGTGTAAACCTCGTACTTGCGAATTGTGTGCTATATTATTGGATTTCCGTTTAGAGCGTAATGTTGGGAGGTGCATTTCACCGTCTTTGATTGAATTCTATTGAGGAGCCATCACGCTAGCTTAGCTGACTAACGGTATCCATCTAACGGTTTGTGAAAGGACTCGCTCTCAAGCTAGCAAGCTAACCTACGCTCGGAATTGGATTCCGTGACACTTTGTTCTGTCGTGCAGATCAACCTCGGTGGGTCACGTTACGGCTGTCGAAATTGAATTAATTGTCAAAGTAAAGCACTATTGTGGCAGACTGTAGTTTTCTATTGGTTATAGAAAATGGCATTCATCGATTCACTAGGCCGTAAACCGTAGTTCAAGTGAAAGGCAGCCATTGCTAATGCTGGCCTAGCGGTCCGTTAGACGACGGTAACGTTAGCTAGCTTGACCAGTCCAGTCGCCTTTCGTTTTCACGATTGAAGCCATAGCAAATCAGTGTTATTTACATCGTTTAGTGTGGTTGACAACGTTAAATATTATTATCATTGGTGAGAATGTTCAGAATCGTATTTTTTAACAACCTAATGTTATGTGAATGGTATCAATCCGCTTGGGCTACTCGCAGTACTGAGAGGGCCTTAAATCCTGACCCAGGAGGGCTGCGGCTAACGTTAGCAAATGTCGATTGAAAAAAAGAAGAAAAGAAAAAAGGAAAAAAAATCGAGCTAAAATGGCCTCAGTGTGTATTTAAATTCACCTTACACTAATTGTTGATACTGTTAGGTAATTTAGGTAAGACAAAGATGGCTGAGGCCAGACGGAGAATTTTACAACGTTATTTTCTATCTGGTTAACGCTAGCCAGTTGATACGTATGGTTGACCCAGTTGCTAATGGGCCCAATCCGCATTGCCTATCCTCACTTTCCAGTGAGTCGAATTGTTCCCCTGACCCAGCCTGTGATAGACGGGCTTGTCCATTCAAGTAAGATCATTAGTTTGCATAATGAATAGGAAAGTCTAGTGAATGGACAATATCAGGGAATACATTTAATGATACAAACAAGTATCAGTGCCCTGTCTTTTGATTGACTTATGATGGCTATTTCTAATATTACATTCTCTTCTTTTTCAGTCTAGAAAATGGATAAGAACGACCTGGTACAGAAGGCCAAGCTTGCTGAGCAGGCTGAGCGCTATGATGATATGGCTGCTGCCATGAAGTCGGTGACAGAGCAGGGTGGCGAGCTCTCCAATGAAGAACGCAACCTTCTCTCTGTTGCTTACAAGAATGTGGTAGGAGCTCGTCGTTCATCCTGGCGTGTCATCTCCAGCATTGAACAGAAAACTGAGGGCAATGAGAAGAAACAGCAGATGGCACGTGAATACCGGGAGAAGATTGAAACTGAGCTGCAGGAGATTTGTAATGATGTGCTGGTAAGAGCTTTTAATTTCTAGAATTTTCCGAACACGTAAATCATACACTTGTGTTGGCAGGGCTTCTGTGAGCCATCACTTATCTGTCATGTGCACTTGTTAACTGTTTTTGTATTATTTTCAGGGGCTTCTGGACAAGTATCTTATTGCCAATGCAACTGCTGCTGAGAGCAAGGTGTTCTATCTGAAAATGAAAGGCGATTATTATAGATACCTCTCTGAGGTAGCATCTGGGGATTACAAGAAGGGTAAGTAGAGAGGATATGATTGTACATTTTGATTTCATGCACAACCGAGTGGAGAAAACAAACCTGCATCCTGACAGTCTGGGTGATATCTATACAACTGTGTGATGAAAATGTATTGGAATGTATATATTGTAATTATATAAGTATATCGTAATAGTAATGAACCAACTGTATCACTAAATTTGTTATTCTTCATCTTTGAATTCGTAAAGAGACAGTGGAGCACTCCCAGCAGGCGTATCAGGATGCTTTTGACATCAGCAAGACAGAGATGCAGCCAACACACCCCATCAGGCTTGGCCTCGCCCTCAACTTCTCAGTCTTCTTCTATGAAATCCTCAACAACCCGGAGAAGGCCTGCACCCTTGCCAAGACGGTATGAACCTAGTCCCAGAGTAGTGGTTGTGAAACTTTTTTTCCCTCTGGGTAATCATGTTAAAAATAGTTTTTCTCAGGACCCAGAATTTATTTTTGCAGTTGGGCTCCTGATTTTAAACTAGCATTTCGCAAACCACAGTATTTTAGCCTACTTAAACTGTACAGACTTTTAGGTTTTGGAAACATTACATAGCCAGCAACTTTAAGGAACAATGTCTTCTGAATCATTGTCATAATATTTCATCTGTGCAATTGACTTGAGTCCTGACCCACTCATTGAAATGTGCTGTTGTAGAATATATTGTTTATTTCTTCACACTGACTCATTTGAGCAAGTGCTCATTTAGTTTTGCACAGTCACTGCCAGCCAAGGTTCAGATGATGCAGCTGGAGTAGGTCTTTTGAATTTTATCATAATTTTCCTCTTGATTTTAGGCATTTGATGAAGCCATCGCCGAGCTTGACACTTTGAACGAGGATTCCTACAAAGACAGCACCCTGATCATGCAACTACTAAGGGACAACCTGACTGTGAGTTATGACCTACATTTTTGTGTCTGACTGACCCTGATGTGTCATTTATAGAAAACCATATTTAAATTCATTTCTAATTATATAATATTTATAATGTGATTACATTTATAAATTAAGCTTAAGAAATTGACAGATAATATCCTTTTCTTTCTTTGCAGCTGTGGACATCAGAAAACCAGGCAGATGAGGGAGAGACCGGAGAAGGGGAAAACTAATGGAATTGCACTGTTAATCCACCTACACTCTTATCTTAAACACAGACAGCTTATATACATCCCCCTCCACTCCATCAGCCCCTCCCCCTTCTGTATGACAAGCAGCCTGAATTGCTCCTGACCAACTAGTTTACCCCTCTCAGTTCACTGTGAGGCGACAGGGTAATTTTCAGTTGTTAGCAGATTCAGTCACTTTGTGGAAAATGTTGTACTGAGTAGTGAGTCCATGTTGCTGTTGTTTTTGTTGGCTTTGTGTGTATGTGTCTGCTAGTTTGTGTGTGTTTTGAGAGAGAAAGAGAGAGAGAGAGGGAGTGTGAATGGATGTGAATGATTGTGTGTACGGGGTGTGGGGGGTTGTGAATTTTAATCGTCCTTCCTTAATTCCTTTGTCCCAGCTAGTTTGTTGTGCATTTTTCATCCATTTTTTGTTACTTTTTTGTGATTCATCATGGTATTTACAGGTTTTATCGTATGGTAATTTAAACTGGCAGTTGATTTTCACCAAACACTGTGATGCTAGGTGTTCCATTTGCTTCACAACCCAAATTGTTTGCGTTTGAATTTCAGACACAGTACAATCCTGTATTCAACTAACTGCAATTCTGCTGTGGGCTCATACAGAAAGGAGGCAGGCTGTATTGTGACACTGACATCTTGGTGTTATGCTCTTTGATCATGTTCACAAATTCACAATTTTAAAGTTTGATTAAGGGACCCCTTAGATTGTCATGTTAGATTCCTCAAACAAGACATTCCACGTTATTAGGCTTTTTGAAAGGCAGTGCTCTTTTTATTTTATTTTATTTTTTAACTAAGTATGGATTGTCTTTGTAGTTTTACTCACTGTTCAGGTGCTGCTTGAACTCAGTACAATGAAAATTGTATGTGCTTAAATGTGGTTCCATGTATTTTGCAAGACTGACTATCATCTGTATGTAAACCCTAAAGTAACCTTTTATTGATGTTAATTGAAAATGTCTTATCACACTGTACCAACCCTGCTTGCAAAATATTCCTCTTAAAGCGGTTGTTTTCTCCAATGTTTTTGTGCCTGGCTTTCTCTTGCAGCCTCTCATTTTTATTAGGTGGCAGCAGCTGTTTTTTTTTTTTTTTTTTTGTAATGATTTTTGGAAAGTTCGCATTAGACCAGACACATTTCAAATGGTAAATCATGACTAAAGTCTATACCAAGGTGCATCGTCCTGCTGTTCAAGGTTGCTGGTATAAAAAAAAATGGCCTCAGAAATCAGATTAATTTTGAAGATGCAAATTGGAGAAACCCTTTCCATCACCTTGGAAGAAGTTCAGTGTCACAATACCATTTATCACCACTACATTCCACATACTGTAGTTAAAGACACCATTCCACATATAGCTGACAGTCTGTTTACTCTGACAATGTTCCAATGAATTGAGATAATCTTCAGTTGAAAAAAAAAAAAGAAAAAAAAAATTCTTGTCAATTTATCTTTATGCTTGATGAAAATGCAGTTAGTGAATGTGGAACAAAGCCTGTCTGTATATCAGGTATCTCAACTTGCTTTGTTTTTACTGACAAGTCTTCTGGCTAAAATTTGCTTCTGTAACAGTCTATTACCCAGTGCACACCCGTGGTTGTGAAAATTTAGAATAGCTCTAAAAAGCAATGAAGAAATGGAGATAAACAATGGTTGGTGTAATTCTAGATTTGTGTATGTATCTTAAAACCATTCTAGTTTCACTATACATGTAAGAAATAGGAAAGTGTCAAAGACCATTCAGTGAAATAAAGTTTCGTTTAAGATAACAGGCAAAATATGTCTTCATTTTTATTCTTAAGGAATAAGATTTTTTTTAGTGTAAGATTTACTGATGGCAAAAGATATTTTCAAAGATAAACAGAACAATCATCTTGGTTAAGCGACAACTGACACTCACTGTATTTTGCCCTAATTGAGTGCTGGGGTCCGGGATTTTCTGATATCAGTATGGAGAATACACTCCTAAATATTTTGGGAGGCTTTGCAGTAAAGCCCTCTCTCCCTGATATTTGAATGCAGCCACCAGAGAACAAAGCGAATAGTATTGGCACTGATTCGCACAGTGGTCGTGCAGGTACTAGCTTTCCTCGCGGAGGGTTATGTTAGTTAACCGCTATGGAGCTCCCCTCACAGAGCTCAATTAAGAGACAAGGCGCAGAGAGGAAAGGCAGGTGTTCCACGGCAATAATTAAATGAAAACAAACAGTGGCTGAAGTTTGAACGGGATTCACTAATCTGCTGTGGAAACCAAACATCCGAGGTCTGAGACGTCGTTGACTCATTTAAAGATGTAAGTATATTTAACATACGCAATTTTTAATGTGGTTGATAAAATAGAAATTGTTACTTTTAGCACATGGAGGCTAATTTTGACAAGTGGAGCAAACGCTGTCCATGCAGCGTTTGTCAAAATGAAAAAATGCACTTTTTGCTCGTGTACCAAGGAGCAGTAAGTGTTTGTCCTGATTGTCCAGTGTAAAAGAATGAATGTTATTTACTTATTGTTTAGCTAGCCATTATTTTGGTGATAACTAAAAGTAACCAGACAACCAACCAGCTAATAATATAACTTATATTTTCCTCCAGGCATACCTTACCCTGTGGAAATTACCCTGTGCAATTTGCTGCAACTTTATAAGCAACTTTTGCTAAACTTCAGCTAGCCTATGTCATGTTGAGATTGCCACGCCTTTTCATCCTTGATGGCAGTATGGTTGTGTTTTAAAATTATATTTCATATTCTTTACTTAACTGTTAATGTTCATAGAGAAACACCACACATTTTGCACTCATAATGCACACTTAATACTTTTTTTTGCAAGTATCTTGTTGCTGCCAACACACTAATATCCTAAATCATAATGGACCATACTCATGGCATGTCAGCCATGTTTTATAAGGTTGTCCAAACTAGTGTTTTGCAGTAGCTGAACAAAAATAATTTTGAATTTGCATTCAATTGAGGCACATTATGTCATACTAAGAGCAAAGAGGAAAAAAAAAGACTTCTCAACTAATTTAAAATGCCATAGGCTGGCTATATGGGCCAGCCCATCACAACTGAGTGACTAAGTCTAGGGGAAGGATTTTTAGTAGAACTGACCATGAATTAACAGCTGACAGTCTTTACTGATGCACTGTTGACTGTTAGTGACAGTAAAGTAGTACACTAGGCCTGACATACTCAAGGGATAATATTATAAAAGGATCATGTGGATTAAGATACCTCTAATGTAGTGCTTGTGACAGGAATGCACAAAAACTGTCAGTTGTTACTGTACATTCATGCAGTCAATAATTTGAATCTTTGCACTGAACAAAACAGTTTGAATCAGTAAAGTGATTTGTTTTCTGGATCAGACCACATCATAACACATCACTGATTCCTCATAGGAGGAAAATTAGTAGTGCACACATTCACAACAAATAATGAATGAGCTTTGGTCATGTTTTGTCCAATGTTAATAATGGTTAACGATGTGGTTCCAAAGGTACGTCTTTTTATGCATGTCAACTTTAGCCTCACGTTTGAATTTCAGTCACCTCTCAGTAGGTTCAAACAATTAATAGCTAAGAGCCTGACAATGAGTGCATGCTCTTCAGAAATTGGGCCAACTGCTTAGATGAATTTGAATGCCTAGAGCTCAGACAGCTCATCTAAGGTCTTACCTGAAAATTTTTTGTGATGGTGATCTTGAACTTGACATCTGTCCTGTATCCAGCATGGTTATTTTTCAGTAATATTTCTATAGCAGACAAATTCAGTCTTCACTGGACATGGACTACAAGCGTGTGACAGCAGAATTATTTTCTCAAAATTTATGAAGTTTCTTTCTCCTTTCTCAAACCAGTTGCAACCCAAGATGAACAGCAGTGGACCAACATACCCCCTAGCTTCGCTGTATGTGGGGGACCTGCATCCTGATGTTACGGAGGCCATGCTTTATCAAAAGTTCTCTCCCGCCGGGCCCATCATGTCAATCCGTGTGTGCCGTGACATCATCACTCGCAGATCTCTAGGATATGCATACATCAACTTCCAGCAACCAGCTGATGGTAATATATTCCTTTTGACCATATTGAGACAAAAGCCCACCAATCAGAATTTACAAGTGCCATTCCTATGACTGGACAGTTCAGACCGGGGAAACGCTTTACAATGACCTTATTCCACTGGATTAGTGTGTGTATTAAATGGAAAGGCATTAAGCGCACAGTATTACACAAGACAGTGCCAGAACAAATATTAGGCTACATATGTATACACTGTACCTCCATTGTGGTATTAAAGACTTATTGCATAGTGTGTAGTTTTGGAAATTAACCTTTTTTTATTATTATTTCACTTGTCAAGGCCAATAAATTCAAATAAGTATCTTATTTATTTATTTATTTCTAGAAATATCTTACCCATAACCTGATTTAAATGCTATTTCATGTATACAGTAATGCACAAAATGCAATGCAACAAAATTCTAATCAGGCTAGTTAAAAGCATAGTTCACCCAAAAGGGCTGGGGAATAGGCCTATATTGCTATTATATTGATATGATATGAGACTAGGCGTCATCTGGGGTTTTGAATATTGTAATATCGTGATGTGGCATAAGTGTTGTTTTTTCCTGGTTTTAAAAGCTGCTCTACAGTAAGGGGATGAAATTTTCTGAAGTTATTAGACTATTCTACTCCTCCTGTTATTTACCACAACTTGCTTGGTCATCATATCAACATTACTAATGATTATTGTCAAAAATCGCTTGTGTGGTATCTTATGGAATCACCAATAGTCAACCCTAGAGTATCATCACAATATTGATATTGAGGTATTTGGTCAAAGATATTATAATATTTGATTATGTCCATATTTCCCAACCCAATTCAAAAGGGATTGTTTGGCCACTATTCACCCTTATGTCAGATGAAACTGAAACTTGTGTATCCAAATAATACACAGTGTGTTTGATAGTATTGTTGTGTATCAGCCTTCTCTGGAAAAAAGAAAAAGAAAACCCTGAGGTGGCCACGAACTGGTTTTTGAGAGCAGTGGGTCTCAATTTTGGTCTTTGGGACCTAGAGTGCTGCTGTATTTCCTTAATCCTAAGAGCTTCTTAATTGCAGTTAGTGTAAGGCAGTCCCTGATTAGATGGCAATATTGAAAACAGCAGGGCTCTGGGCCCTGAGGACCAGGATTGAAAACCAAGTGCACAAAATAACCATAAAGTTATTCCAAACAGTATAACCCAAGTGTTTTTAAGCCAAGCGATTGCACTGTATTTACCTCATTGCCTCCTAGATTTTATGTATTTGTTCTGCACTATGCCAAATTGCTACTCTATTTTCTGAATTTTCAGCGGAGTGTGCCCTGGATACAATGAACTATGAAGTTATCAAGGGTCGTCCCATCCGCATAATGTGGTCTCAGCGTGACCCAGGACTCAGGAGGTCTGGTGTGGGCAACATCTTCATCAAGAACATGGATGAGTCCATCGACAACAAGGCCCTGTATGATACATTCTCAGCTTTTGGGAATATTTTATCCTGCAAGGTAAGCTAGTGAGCCACAACTGTGTCTTACAAAGAATGTACCATTGTAATAACAAAGACTCAAACTGTTGCTAATAATTTATTACTTTTTTAGAGGTTGTGTATTATGTTGACGTTGCCTGGCATTCCAGTAATCACATGTGTAGCCATACATTCAGCCGCATCTTTTAAGAGTTAGTCATGCACACTGTGGCATTTGTGACATTTGACCAATGGGAGATTAACTTCTTTCTGTGTTACTCCCATATTCCCTCTGAATTCAATGTACTGTGAGGGAGCAAAATTTGTACTGCACATCTATAAGCTCAAATGTAAGGTGTGCAAGTTAGTTTTAGTTATATAGCACATTTAAAACAACAGACATTGATCAAAGTGCTCTACATAAAAAAAATAAGTTAAAATAGATGCAAAAAGGTGGCCATTTTAACCAAAAGCTTTGTATTTTACTTGAGTGTGAACATTTTCTTTTTAGGTTGTTTGTGATGAGAAAGGCTCAAAAGGCTACGGCTTTGTTCACTTTGAGACTCAGGAGGCTGCAAATCGTGCAATTGAGACCATGAACGGGATGCTGTTGAATGATCGAAAAGTGTGAGTTTGTACATGGGTACCAGATGCTTTGACATCACAGATTTGCTTAAGAAATGGGCAAAATGTAATCTGAAATGAGTAAGTTGACAAAGCATCAACATTACAACTCAAACCACTATGGGATTTTTACAAATGACCTTTCCATGTGTTTTTTTGCTCAGCCTAGGGACAGGTAATGAGTTGGAATCTGGCTTTGTCGACCGAAAGGCCCATTTCCTGGGGGAAAACTGTCAGTTTTCCCTGCGTAGGTCAGTGCATTGGTAGGATGTCTAGGTTCTTGTCTGTATTGTAATTTCAGAAGTAAGTGGACAACATGGTAAGAGGCAAGATTGTCAGAAAGTTGAAAAGTAATCTATCTATTTCATCCAGTTCACTTTGTCATTTTTTCCCCCACTTCAGTAATCATGGTGAGTGGAAATATGTTCTTTAAATATTTTCTGGCATATAAAGCTAATATGTCCTAATTACACGTTGATTTTGCCCTCTACTATTAAAATCGAATAAAGAATTATGATTTGTTCTGCATTGTCCTCCTTTAGTCCTGTTGTAATTGGTCCTTGGTGACTGGTTTGGTTCCGTCTGCAGTTTTGTCGGCCACTTTAAGTCCCGCAAGGAGAGGGAGATGGAGTTTGGGGCCAAAGCCATGAAGTTCACCAATGTCTACATCAAAAACTTCGGCGAAGACTACACTGATGAGAAACTCAAGGAAGTCTTTGGTTCATTTGGTAAGAAGTCATTATTATTATATCCCTGGATAAGCAGGTTGGTGATAGCACCAATGTTAGCCAACAGCAAAAGAAGATTTTTTGACCCTTTGCATTGTGGGATAGATTTGGAGGACCGAATGAGCTCATTACTGGGACAACCATACTTAATACTCCTCCACTCATTGATATAACTGTTAAACCAGATTAAGCTCATAGTCATGGAGCGATTTAGAATTCAGGTTCAGGGCATGTATATATATATATTTTTTTTTCCATAGCTCTTTGGTTTATGGGTCAACTTTTGACCTTCCCATTTTAGGCTTGCACATGAGTCTCGACACATTTGGGGAGAAATAGCATTTGGCTGGCCTGAATAACATTTTACTAAATTCAACTATATATTCATCTAGTCTCATTATGTTAGATGTATCCAGTGAGCTGATTTGAATTTCCATCTTTTACTCGGCTCACTGGGATTCTGACGAATGATTAAGGTAAGGGGTCAGTATATTAATGTCATTTGTACTTTTCAGACAGATTAATATCGACGCTGTGCTCGCTCTCTCAGGTAGGACTCTGAGTGTGCGGGTGATGAAGGACGAGAGGGGCCGTTCACGTGGATTTGGGTTTGTCAACTTTGATAACCATGAGGATGCTCAAAAGGTAACGAATGTGCCAAGCTTCAGTGTCCACACTCCTTGTTTGCATGAATTTCTCCTTCGTAAAGATAACCTTTAGATGTCCGAATAGCTCTTGAATTGTTTTCCCCAGGCAGTGGAGCAAATGAACGGGAAGGAGATCAATGGCAAAATCCTTTACGTAGGGCGAGCTCAGAAGCGGACTGAACGTCAGGGGGAGCTCAAACGCAGATTTGACCAGATCAAACAGGATCGCATCCAGCGCTACCAGGTGCAACTCCATAGTATGCATGTCTAAATTATTAGTTAATTGATAAAGGACTTGTTAAAAGTTGAGTAGTTGTTGTTGCTGAATCTTAAACAGTTTGTGTAGCCCGCATGCTAAACAAATTAAACAGACCGTGATAAATGTTGTGCTGATGAAGCACAACAGACCAATAGAGGTTGGAAAGCACAAAACAATAGTAAAAAAACAGATAATCAACTGAATGAATCTTCAGTTGGTATCTGTGAAACTTTTTCCAACTAGTAAATGTACATTGTTAGCTGTTTTGTGTTTACTGATCTTGTGTCTGCTCATTTTATGCTTACCATTACATGTAGAGCTTCTCTGTATTTTGTATGCAAAGAGAGGACCTTTTTGGTTTCAGTGTTCATAGACTTGCATTGTTTGTTTGTTGGTTTTTCACTCATTTGGTTTTACTTATTTATCTATGGCAGTTACTTCTGGTCTGTAGATGGCAGTAGATGCTGGGAATTAATGGAAATTGTGAATGTTAATTAATAAAGGGTCATACTTAAAACTGTTATATGGGTCAGCTTCACAGACAGGTGGCAAACTTGAGACTAGCACTGAGCAAGTTTTCCTTGTTTTGATTATCTGGTTCCAGGGTGTGAATTTGTATGTGAAGAACCTGGATGATAGCATAGACGATGAGAGACTGCGGAAGGAGTTTGCCCCTTATGGTATCATCACTAGTGCCAAGGTAAAGTAAAGAGATGCGAATTGGGCCAAGGATTAACATGTTTCCATGTTTTGCCTATTCTATACACTCTCACAAAAACTAGAATGTTTTGGTCATTTTTTTTAAATTTTAAGATATATCCTTTTTATACTGTTAACCTTATTCTTGCAACTTCATAAACACTAAAGAAATAACAAAGCCAAATCAATAATGCAGTCAACATACTGGCCATGCAGAAGTTGTCTGTATTTGCCACGGGATTACATTATAAAGCATCCTGTTTGAACAGACAGGCATTCAGGCTGCATGTAGATACTTGGTCTTCCAACCTGCTCCAGCAAGTGGCAATAAAATTTCAGTTCTCCTACAGATGAATTTATTTCTCAATATCGAAGACCAATTTCCATACAAAACAGTTTGTGTGTCCAATGTGACTTATTTTTTGTCATGTAGCAGGCCAACATGCTTTGTTTGTATTACAGAAAACAAAGTACAAATATTTAAACCAATAGATACAGAGGTAAAGATAATGACAAAACAGAATACAATTACATTTTATCATTATATATACATTAACCTTTATCGCCCATTTTCTCTTTTCTGCCTTAGCAGTGCATGCATCTTTGTTTTTCTCTCACTTTCTGTCTTGTCAGTGCTGAGCAGCTTGTCAACTTTTGCATGACTCTTTTCTGTCACATTTCCACATAGTGTGATGGCGTTGATGTTGGCGTTTTGGAGAATGGTCAACCATTAATATTGAACGCTGGCTAAATACAAACAGATACACTGAGTTGTTTCTGAATAACAGTTTAATTCTGTGAGTGTGATACCTGATGGTTGTTTCAATGTGAAGCATCTTGACCATTTCTGTGCCTTGGGGCTTTCTTCGTTTCATTTAGGTCATGACCGACAGCGACCAGAGCAAGGGCTTTGGCTTTGTGTGTTTCTCTTCACCTGAACAAGCAACTAAAGCAGTGACTGAAATGAACGGACGAATTGTTGCAACCAAGCCGCTGTATGTTGCTCTGGCTCAGCGAAAGGAGGAGCGCAAAGCCATCCTCACCAACAAGTACATGCAGAGACTCGCTACCATGAGGACCATGGCAAGCCCCATCATCGACTCCTACCAGCAGGCAGGATACTATATGTCTGTTCCTCAGGTAAGGAAGTGACAGTGACAGGGGCAACGTTATTCAACTTCACTTCAGTCCTATTTGATATTGGGAAGGAAAGTTTAGTCATCATATCACAGTCTATATAGAGAATATATGATGTCTGTCTAAAGAAAAGAAATGCATAGCAAAATTATCTAGTAGGCAAAAAAAAAACCTAATTAGCAAGATTATCCTCTTGTATCACACTGCCATGCTTATGTAGTGTCCAGTATTTTGACCATTAAGTACTAGTAAATAAATACATTACTAATGATTTTTTTATCCAAAATTATTTGTGTGTAAATATCTTACAAAGAACGAGTAGTTTTACCTACAATATAATCACAGTATTATTGATAGTGAAATCTTTTGTCAAAGGTATAGTAATATTTGATTTTGTCTACATTGCCTATGCCTGTATAGAGGTTGGAGGTTACTGGTTTAAGAGGTTGATCTGCGTTATGATGGCGTGCAGTTCAAACTTAAACTTCCCTTGCAGCCCCCCACTCGCTCTTTCTACAACCCCAATGCTGTCAGCAACATGAGAGCAACTCGCTGGGCAGCACAGCCTCCCAGACCACAGGGTGAGTGGATACTGGTATGTTTGTGTTCACATGTAAATATACATATGAATGTTGTGCAGTGATATATTGTCATGTTTTTTAGGCCCCTACTCAACCCAGTTTGTCTCAAGTGCCGTTCCCCGGCGTGCATCTACTCCCATTGCCACGGTCAAACAGGCTTCCACCCAGGCTCCGCGTATCATGAATTGCACACAAAAGACAAGTAAGTGATGTAATAAACTTTGTGTGTGTTGTGCAGTGACAAGAGGATAAGCTCCCACATTGCAAAAATGTCTTTTTTGGATTGAGGCTAGTGGCTGACGCATCTCATATCTCTCTGCAGCTAACATTGGCACCCAGACAGTAGGTGGCCGTACTGACATGTCTGGTGTGGCCAGAGGCGGCCAGTACAAGTACTCGTCTTCAGTGAGGAACGTCCAGCAGATGATCACTGTACCTGCACCCATGACGAGACTACAGGTATACTGAGGGGCTCTGATGTCACATTGGCTGATACAGGCTACTGCTTGTTTCACTATGAAAAAGCCTGCAGTTTAGTATAATGGACTAAGCTGTCATGATGATTACATGTATATACAATACAGTGTTTTTAGTGTTTCCTGACAAATCATTGGTTGTCTATTTGGCTATACTGTAGATACTTAATGTTAACTGGCTACATCTGAAGGTCAAGTGAATATTTTTCAGTGTATAATAGGTTGTCAGTTTCAATTTACTGAAATCTCAGGATCACTTGGGAGGCACTTAGCATCTTGAGAGATTATGTTGATGGCAGATGGTTATAATGTGCTTATCGTACGCTTGTCTGTTTATGCTAAGCATACGTCACACATTGACTTCCAGTTTGTACAGAAAATGCATTGCATACACACTTACTTGAATTGAACGCATAGGCAGTTAAACTTTGACTTAAGTTTAAGGCTGTGCTTTTTTTTTTAACATCTAAAACGTAATTTGTTACCTTTGTTACCATGGTGGCTGACTGTTGTTGAATGAATATATCTTTGAGATGGTGGTTATTTTACATATATTGGCTACCCCAGCTTGCTAAAAGGAGAAGAACACATTCCCCTGTCAAAAATCCATCTATCCATTTTCCACACCCGCTTATTTCTATCCATGATCACAGTGAACTGGAGCCTATCCCAGCATGCATTGGGAGGAAGGCAGGGAAACACCCTGGGCTTCTTGCCAGTCCCTGTCAGAATCCTGCATTTAGAAAGTGGTTTTCTGCAGGATGCTGCAGCAATACATTCAAGAATACCAGGGTCATTTAGGGTTGCATGTCTAGTTTATATATCCCTGCTCACTTAGCAATATAGGCCTTATGTAATAAGCATAAGAAAATAATTTTAACATTGTCACTTTTTAATGGAAATTAAAATGCAGCCTATATGGAGTTAACCAATGTTAGACAAATGTGGAAAACTTTCAGCACCCACAGTTTCAGTCTCTCTCCACATGTCCCACTAGTTAGACACCTGCAGTGCATTGGGTGGAAAGAGCAGCTATGAAGAGGAAGTACAAGTGCTACAGAATGTCAAATGCCATTCACCTACTTTAGATTTTCAAATGAATGCATGCAAATGGATTCTTCTAAAGGTAGAAAAAGGAGCCCTGATATCTCCAACTATGGTGACACCACATGAAGAATGAGGAATGGTTTTCCAGTGCAGTGCCTTTACATCAGTTCTACTTGAAGTAATTTCAAACTGAATAATGAAGTTGAAAAGAGAATGGCCATTCACACAGAATGTCAGACAAGAAAATGCTAGCCTAGGGTAACAAATTGTATTTAAAAAAAAATACCATTTTGGTATGTTGCTTGAAATGCAGACATTGGTGTGATGTTTTGTGCTGCTTTTGTGTTGTAAGGTTGGTCCTACGTCTGTGATGGAGACAGCAGTGCACATTCAAAGCCAGGAGCCGCTCTCGGCTTCAGTACTGGCTGCAGCTCCTCTTATGGATCAGAAACAGCTTCTGGGTATGCATCTGTTATATCACTGTGGTTTCTGCCATTAATGTGGACTGAGGCATTTTATGTATTGAGGTTGCTGATCTAATAATAATCTCTTTATTCCTCTGCACTATCCCTGCTCTGATATGCAGGGGAGCGATTGTACCCACTGATCCAGGCCCTTCACCCAAACTTGGCTGGAAAAATCACTGGGATGCTGCTGGAGATTGACAACTCGGAGCTGCTGCACATGCTGGAGTCCCCTGAGTCCCTGCACTCTAAGGCATGGTTATGTACTCTTTGCTAAGGGCCAAGTATACATTTTTATCATGGCACAATTGCCATGGCACCTTGGTCATCAAACGTGCTCTGTGCAATTTTTTTTTTCTTTTCTGAGCACTAGATGGTATCAAGAGCAGCAACAGCAGCCTTTTCTCTTGCCCCCTCCAAAAGGATTTAGTCAGTACTTTAGACAGTACAGAGGCAAGCCAACCATGGCAAATTTTGTTACTTATTTCTTATGTTCTGTTTCTGACTCAGAATGTGGCCCTTTCGGCTTAATGCCTCGGTTGTTGCGCTGACTCGCTTCACGGATTCGGCCATTGTGAATTTTCAGTAATGGGGAGGTGGCCTTCTTTTAAACAGTGGGGGGGAAGGAGCTTGACTCTGGTACGTATTTTGACAACAAACATTGCAAACGAAGGAAAAAAGGGGGAGGCCAAAAACAGCAACATGGCCAGTCTGCACAAGTTGGTATTATTGGTTTCCATCTTTACATCTCCAAAAAAAAAAAAAAATTCAGCTTAAGGATCCCGAAATTAGATACTGCACTCCTTGTTATCTGTGTGCTTTTAAATTGTTCTTGGATTTGGCGAAAAATGAGTTTGTACAAATCACCCTGGTCTTCACTGAGACCAGCAATCTAGTCATGGGCCAAAAAGTGAATTTGGTGCTGGAAATCTTTATGTTCCAGGATCATCCAGTATCTGAGAGTTCTCTAAGAAGCCAGAGGGTTTTTGTTTTTATTTTTCCCTACAGGAGTTTGTATTCCGGCGCTAAGGACCTTCCTAAATGAATTCATTTTCATAAGATGCCTTTAAATGTTCTTTAGCAGCATGTCTGCACTAGTTGCTGACACACTATATCATACCAGTTATTCCCCCAAAATGGTGCCAAATTACAATGATGAGACTGTAAATGAAGTATGTCCTTAATTTGTTTGTCCTGAAAAGATTATTTATTAAAAAAGACAATAATCCCTGAATAGAATATGACCTGAATCATTGTTTAAACATCAGACATTAGCTCCTGTTAAACTGGATATTAAATGTATTTATTACTATGAGTGGTATTCCAGCATTATCTATTGGCCATTTTCCATTTTTCTGTTGTCAGGTGGACGAGGCCGTGGCCGTGTTGCAGGCTCACCAGGTTAAGGAGTGCTCCCCTAAGAAGTAACGGACCTGTTCAGGTCAGCAACAGCTCTTCTTCTTCTGGCCTGTTCAGACACATTCAGCATGTGGACCCTTCACCATGTACAGTTTGCAGGCAATATCAGTCACAGTATACAGTGCATGTAATGTTCAATGAAGTATTACAGTTATTGGAAACAAGAGTTTATAGTGGTTTTTTTTTTTTTTTTTTTAAATCATCGGCATTACTGCTGACGCATATTCAAATTCAGATTTGTTCATCTAATGGTTTAACAATACAACGTGAAGTTACTCATCAACACATTACTATCTCATTGTCAAAAAGTGACATCTGCTCAGGTAACTCCCCCACCAACCCACACTCCCACTCCCAACACCTTTTCAAATAGCTCCAGTAATTTGCTTCATCCTCATATGGTCAATATTTTTCATGTCATACCAAATATATTATTTTTTTTTTTTTTCAGATGTCAGATTTTCTTGGAGGAAAAAAGTTAAAAGAAAAATTCAGAAAAGAGTAAAAAAAAAAAAAAAAAAAAAAGTTTCTACATCGCACTTGGGATTGTAAATTGACAATTTGATTAAGGAATTTGTTTACAGACATTTTGTTGTAATGATACTTTTGTTAGAAAAAGATAAAGTCTATAATGAAAGCATTAAACCTGTCTTGTGTCATTCATTACACATGATAAAATTTAAACGTGTTAGTGGTAAGCCGACTGTCATAGAATTGAGTATCTGTTTCTTCAGAATTTCATCTAGCTTTTAAACTGTCCATGTTCTCAAATAGCATTTTGAATATGCCTCGTCTTTCCTGTCCTGTTCTTGGACAGTCATTGGAACTCCCTGGACACCTCCATCGCAGAGTTAGCCACATTTCATGGCCTTTTATGGGGAACACTTTAGACATTGTTTGGTCTGACACAGATGCCTAATTATCCTGAGGCTTCAGCTTTTGTTTGAGGACCTATAACTCAGTGATTGATGCTGGTCATGAGGATTCACTTCAGTTATCATGAGGACTCAGTTACAGTAGCCTGGAGCTGTGTGTTGGGTAGATGTCGTCATTTCTAGTGCCCTCTACTGGGAAGCTGAGATATCGTACTGGATTAGTTTCACATTTGTCACGTCTGTGCATGTTATGTTGGACAGAGAAACACAGGGATACAATGAGTGGCTACATGAATTCATTAATTATATTCACTGCAGTGGCTGCACTGAATACAAAGAAAAATGTTTTGAATGCATATGCATTAAAAACATTTCCATGAATATTATTGGAGGAACTGAATTTAACTCGCTTGAGTACAATGTGCAAAATCCTACACTGAGTTTTTGCAGTCAAAGTGCATACAACAAAATATTTGTCCTGTAAATTTCTCCCAGTACTTCTCCCAAGTGTCTGTAATTGGTCAAACATAAAAATACTTGACACTGTAGATTTCTGCACTTAACGCCAGTGATCTCCAGTGCAACTTAAAAAATGTCAATCATAAATGAAATGCATGTCATTATATAAAGAATTTCAGTGTTGTGATTAAGGCTTAGAAGTGACAAACCAAACCGTAAAAAGGTGACAAAATGCTTCATTAAAGAATCAAATTATTTACCAAAGTTTATTGAGAACCTTCATACAAAAATCAAATTATGGTTGGAACAAGTGTTATTTATAAAGTACTAATTCATTATTATTGTCAAAATAATATGATTTTGGCGTGTTTTAAGGCCTATTAACCCAACACATTTTTGTAACTTTGTATAAATCTACAAATGTTGACATAAACAAGCAAGACTGCTACAGAGGCAGACAATAATAATGATATTTAAAAACATACATAACTGTAGATACCTGCAAATGGAGTTTTCAGTGGTAGTTTACAACACAAACCCACAAAGAATGTGAAACAACTCAGCCTAATTCTCAACAGCTGATGAACAGAGGCAATTGTTATATTATTCACAACCAACTAACTTCAATGCAACTGTTTCAATGAGATTTCAATGTATGCAAACAAATGTATGTACATTCACTCATTAACAAGCATCTCTCAGCTAGGCCTATCGACGTGCTGGCATCAATAGCTGCTTTGCTGTTACTGAATCAGGGAAAAGGTTGTGGTAGGTCGGTAGGGGAACGTAGGCAGCTGTTATCATTTTGCCTGGAGGAGGAGAAGAAATAAAAATAAGACACTGAGACCTGGAAAGATCTGTCTGCATAACATCTTCCAACAACATGCATGCCATTTTTACACTACTTTGATTTATTAAGTTTTAAAGATGCTAAAAACACAAATGCACAAACCTGCAAACCAGCGTCCGTGAAGAGCGTTTACAGTAGCCATCGCTGCTGGTATTGAGGGGCATTTCACATACACGTTACCCTGTGGGACAAAGCAACGATAGAGAAGGATTATTTACATCTTTTGACAAGTAAGTGTTTGAATTTATGAGCCAACTGGAACCTTGTGTTACAACAGGGACATTTTCTACAGATAACCTCCTACCAGTACCAGTAAAACACAGCTCGACTTACTTGAGAGGAGTTCTTGTCAACGTAAATGTGAACAATTCCTCCATGCTTGTTGCACTCCTCAATAACATCGTCTTGGATCTCAGAATCCCAGCCAGGATCATTTTCCCTGGAAAACAAGCGCAGTACGGTTAGAAATCCAGCAACTTCAAAAACTCGTAGGTTATTGAGCTTTATAGAGCGTAAAACAACATGAAGCACTTGGTAAGTTTTGGTTAAAAAGTGACATCCTTACGATTGTGGGTTGAAAAGGTTGGACAGCTGAAGGCAGTGTGTGGCCAGCGGTTGTGATGGGAGGTTCAAGGCCTGGCTCTGAGTAGGGGCTGGAACAGCTGAAACAATGAACAACGGTCAGTTGCTGAATTTTCTACAGCAGGCTTATGAATCCATAACGATGTTCACCAAAATCCACCAAAAGCTCTCACCTGTTGTAGCTGCGATGTTTCCAAAGGGGATGGATCCACTCATCTGCAGAGCCTGCTGTGCAGCAGGGGGGATCTTCAGACCAGTTCCTGTGGAGAAAAAGAGAGAAAATAGTGTACTGTAAGATTCATTTAACAAGAGAATTTCATTTAAGTGCAGATCAACGTCTGACACAGGACGTAACTAACCCTCTGCTAGTCTGGCCATAAGCTGCAGACGCCCTGTGGTGCCGAGGTCGATGCCAGTCCTCTCCAGCTCATCGTTGTCCAGGAAGGAGCTGGCTGTTGATGCGTCTGTGCGCTCTGTAACATGCCCCACCTTCATCGGTCGCCCAGCGAGCTCAAAGCCATTCAACTGCTCTAAGGCCTTCTTAGCACACTCTGCATCTGCAAACTAAAAAAAAAACAAAAAAACAAACAAATTATTACCAAACTAACCACAAACACAAAAGCACAGTAAGATGTAACTGATGGTGCACCACGCATGAAATAAACTGTTATTACCGAAATGAAGCCGTATCCTTTGGATCGTCCAGTTTCACTGTCCATCATGAGCTGTATGCCCTCGATCTGTGGGAATAAAAAACACCCATGTAACACAGGAATATAATGTGAATGTGAGACGCAGAAAAAGCCTTGTCCGGTCGAGCTTCATTTCCAACACTCACCCTTCCGAAAGGCTCAAATATTCCCCTAAGCATGTCCTCAGTGATGTTGAAATGGAGCGAGCCCACATAGAGCCGCATTGGTCCAGCACTCCCCTTCTGCAGGTTATTGGCTGTGGCTGCAGCCCTGTTTTTCTCTGCCTGTAAGTACACACAGTTAAGTTAGTCATCCACAATGTATTTAACATTACAATAAACCATTATAGAAACACTGACAACAAGCAATGCAGTCGGCCCCCACCCGTCCAAGCCTGGCTGAAACCGGTTTAGTTTGAAAAACCTGTTTGTTTAATAGGAGAATTAAACCCAATACAGCTTCATAAAGACTTCGGGTTGGGTAGAAATCGTCCAGCAGCAGTTTTCATTTAGACCATGTCACCATCAAAAATTCAGACACCTACCTGAGAGGCCTGGACGATGATGGGCACTCCTAAAAGCCTCTGCCCAGTCAAACCAATAGCCAGTGGCACAGAAGTAGCATCCTGAAATTCAATGTAGGCAATGCCCTTTGACCTCCTGGAATTTCTGTCTGAGATCATTCTCACATCTCTGACCTACAGAAAAAAGTGGTGACAAGTTAAAGATCATTTCTGAATGGATAATGGATTGATATGCATAATGGTCTGATGTATTAAAATGATGGCAAGGTGAAAATCTACTGACTTTCCCCACAGCTGAGAAGAAATCCTCCAGGTCTCGAGCTCTGATTCTTGCAGCGAGCTGCATGCAGAAAACTGTGCGGGCATCCCTCTCCTCGGGTGTTAGGGTGTCAAATGGTTGCCTTAAGAGGGGGAAGGGTGTTAAAACAAATTAGAAATGCTTCTAGAAACACTGAGAGATGTGAACAAATGATGGGTTAAACTGACAATGTTTAAATCATTGTTTGTAACAGTTAAAACCCAAAAAGTAGAAAAGTGTATAATTTTCTCACCTGACAGGGCTCTTTTCTTTTTTGAAGGGGCTACGACTTCTGGAACGCTTACGGCTGAAATTAAAAGAACCATCATTTTATTTTTCAGTGAGTGAGCTTAATGACTAACATTTTAATGGAAAGTCCACTAAAAAAAAACATTAAAAACGACAGTTTTTACAACTGAATTTGTCCTCAGCAGTACAACACACTGTCCAGAAATAAGACTAGGCCAGGGGCTTTTTTTGGGAAGCAAGTTGATTCATTCTCTGAATCAAAATGAGTACAACCTCACACAGGCTGTTGAAAGGAGGGAAAGAAAATCTGGGTCTAAAAATATGTCACCAGCACCAATCATTGTCTATATGCAGTGCTATTACACAAACAGGGCCTCAGGCTAAACTGCTACATTTACATTTACCGCTGTGATCTTATTACATCCCACCACTTGATTATTTAATGTAAGTATTTTCAAAGTCATTACATAGGTGAAATTAACTTTTCTTGTGGCCCATCCCAGCATCCGAATCTTAAAATACATGCAGAGAAATAACAAAATTGCTAAAATGCGAAGGTCTGTGGGACTGTGCAACAAAAATGTGTCAGTTAATATAAGCTTAGTTGTCATGCCCTATTAAATATGCACGGTCACATACATGGGGCTTTTGCGTGCTCTGTACCGCCCAGGACGCTCCCTGCTCCGGGAGCGACTCCGGTGGTGATCTTTGCTGCGGCTTCGCCTTCTTTCTCGGCTTTTGCTGCTCCTCTTGCCCTTCTTCCGGTCCCGGCTCCTGCTTCTCCTCCTAGAGCCGGGGCTCCGGCTCCGTGTTCGACTCCTTTTCTTCCTGGAATGCAACATGAAACTTCTATCAGCAAAACCAAGCACTTTAAAACAAATGAACGAATGGCCATCTGTGCTCTATTAATGTCGGCACAAATTTATCAGGGATTCAAAACTTACTTCTTGCTGTGCTCGTCATGACCGTTTGCATGAGAGGACTTGATGTCATCCTAAGCAAGGTTGATAGAAGAACATCATGAGGACGTAGATGAAACATTTCAAGTCGTCATGGTAAGGTGGGTGGGGTGGGACAAGAGAAAATGCAAAATACATTCAATTATAATAATACTTCCAACTTCCTACTGTCATGTCTGGACAGTGTCCTTGCACAACCCCAATAATTTCCCATCCCATCCAGATCTCAGTCTTAACAAGATTGCTCAGTAGTCAATGCAACAAAGCAAAGTTAAGGGAAAGTGTCCAACATTTTAGTGTAGTTCAGGAAGCTTTGACAATACTTGGTCATCTCCACCCTTCCCCTTCTAGTAAGTCGTACCAATACCACTATCTGTGCCTAAGCCTCATGAGGCCATGCATGGCCCACAGCCACTAAAAGAGATCCTGTGTGGTTGGTGTCAGTCCAGTGATCTTCACCCATTTTCGTTCTTGGACTGTAAGAGCTCGATGCCACCTCTGTCACACATCTCGCCCTGAAGCAAACAGGGATTCACACTGCTTAGTAATATTGATGCCGAGAAAAAAAAGGAAAAGAAACAAAAAAAGAAATCCAATACTTCAGCCACATGTTAAACTATGTACTGTATGTCTGTTGATTGTCAAATGAACTGATGTAATCCTTCTAGCCTTTTCATTCAAGAAGGAAATTATACTCTATTGAATATATACTGACTTAATAATACACTGAAGCTACACAGCCATATCTATTTTACCGTCAGCCTAGAATTGTATTATCTCTGATGTTGTGTAGCATGCAAAGTCAAGATGTTGACTCAGAATCTGACAGTATTATTACAGTTGACTATGGCAAAGAGGCAGTATTCATATTTTAAAACAAGTGAAAAGCTTGATTTGCCCATGTGTACCTGGCAAAGAAATCCTGACACTACTCTCATCAGTGCATTAAAGCGGCTATGAATACACTTCAATCATGTTTATTGTTTAATCACTATGAAATGTATAAGTGTAGCATGAATAATTAACAATGAATGATTCTATATCCCTTATTAAGCCTGGAAACTACCCAGGAACAAAACAGGTGTTGGTGAAGTAAGTTACTAAATGTGACACAGTAAATGAGCGGGGCCTGTGTGAGCCACCCTGTGTAGGGTATTTTTCCTGTTCTTCAAGGGTTTTTATTCTAACTTGAAAAAAGACCATTTATGAAATGTTGACACCGACCAGATTGTAAATCTGAATACTGCCTCCTTTGCAAGACAGATAAAAATCGGCTTATATTGGCATTCACCTTGTTTCAACCGAACAGGGCTTGGATGATCTAAATTCAATCTCTTTGAGTCCTAAGGGAACCACAGTACATCAGTATATTTGCGCAATAACTACCTTCCTTTTTTTCACAGTTCACAGTGGAATCAAAGATGAATTCATGGGAGTAGAGGTGAGATATCATTAGGCAAGTCTATAAAGAGAGATAGATGGGGATTTATTCATAATTCTGTATTGCGTTTGAAAAACTCATGCCACACAACATTGAAATACACTCGGTAACAAATTAATAGCAAATTCAAAGATTTCAAGACTTTATAGTGGAAAAAAGTCTCGTCTCTGTAACCTGCAGCCCACCTTTCTATATGGAGCCTCCAGCATAGCCTCAACATCAAAATCGTCAGCCATGGTCCTGTAAAAAGAACGACAAATAACGTTAAACCAGGAAGATTACCGTCAAAATATAGCTAACAGCGGGCTACGGATGCTGCGCTTCCTTAATCGAGATTAAAACTTAAAATCAACAACCTTAAATAAGTTTACACATTCACTTTGCTGGCATGCAATGGTGCCTAATCTCATAATAGAACAGTAAACGTCTAGTAAACGAGTTAACAAACCTAGTAAAGTTACGCTGACTCAGTGGAAGTCGGACATGAAGACAATGTGTTGCACTTAGCACAACTGAAAACGGTTTCTTCACTGATATGTCTAACTGACTTGATCATACATAAGCAGTTAAGTTTAACGAGATGACCCAAACCAAATAACAAACTCGTCCATTAACTGGAATTGGAATTTAACAAAAACACCGCTGGCAGTTAAAAATAACGTTGGCGTTAGCAACACTAACGCCAGCAGTTTAATACCAGGAAGGTCAGCTAACAGCATTTTCGTGCTAGCGTTTTCGTGCTAGCGAGCTAACGTTAACTTAATTACCAAACATTACCTTTTGGAAATGATAGTATTATGTCTCAAAGTCAGAAATCCTGGAAAGTGGGAAGCTGAAGAAACACGCCGCGTCGTCCTCCTCAAAACAGATTACGCGAAGCGAAATTAAACTCACAGTTTACTGATCTATGTACAGTTGCTTGCTAGCTAACCGTAGCAGGTCGTGGCCTGGTATCGAAAGTGTTCAAAGGGTGAATGAACCCCCAACGCTGACTTCCAGACGAGGGGCGGCGCCATGGGTAAACTTGTTATGCTCCTCATAAGATAGACTACTCTTACTGTAATGGTAGCATCTATTAAATCGTTATGGACATCTTTTGCTCATTTTTCTACTCTGCTAGAGCAATATTATTTAAATTGGGTGATTTAGGTGGCAATGACACGATTAAAGATTATTAGAGCCTCTCCAATTATGGATTTCTTCCTAAAGTCAGCATGCCCAGACCAGACAAGCGTTTATATGAGTCTGTCATGAAAATTCCTAGGTTGGTTTACTTTGTAACGATTTGCACTTAGGTGCACGTCCTCCCTGAAATGGGCATGATTTAGGTGGGGTTGTTTGACAAGATGATACAATCTACCGTGCTCTGTTCCTCCGGGACAGTGCCTCCCACCTCTGTGGTCTTCGACATCAAGAGCACTGCTGTTTTCTAGTAATTTACAAAATATTTCAAGATAGTTATTCATAACTTAAAAACAATCAGAGACTGATTGAGACCTGGTACTCAGGGTGCTTAAGAATGGCTTAGGGACCTCGGCCCTAGAGGAATGACACAAGGCCACATCTTCTGTTTTTTAATGAGCAGCCTCATGTTTCGCGCTTTGGTACATAAGACAACGCTGAGGGTTCATATGCTCTTTGGCCCTTCGAAAAGGCGCTTTTCCACGCGAGAACACGCGAGAGTTTATGTTGGGCTCGGTCAAAGAGTATCGATCAGCTACAAAGCTCTGTGCCGCCATCTAGTGACTACTAATAAGAAATGCAGTCAACTCTAATCCAAGGGTTGGCTTACATGTCAACGGTATTTCATGCTGAAATTTTTGATCTGTCACTGAAGATTACCTATTCAGGGCATGGCTCCTAGTCATGATTGCTAGGAAAAGACAAATGCACATAACTTAGAAAGATTTTATTTCACAACACAAACTGGAGACAAAGAAAACTAATCTGAGACTCATGATACTACCCTGAATTTTTATTTCTTTTTATGCGTATATCTGGGGCAATATAAAAGGACTTTCAGTGGTTGTGTTTGACAGTGGTGGACAGTGTCATTGCACTAATGCACTGGTATTGTTTAGCATCATTAATCTATCTATGATCACTAGTACAAATAATTTACAAAATACAAATATAATTTAGTAGGTTGTACTGAAGGTTGATGAAGAAATAGTTTATTGTTAAATATGTCAAAAAAGTGGGCAATTTATGGTGTTTATAAAGAATAACATATTACATAAGAACATTTTATTCAGTATCAGTGTCAGTCAGCTGCATGGACAACACTATTGCATATCAGGCAGCTGAGTCCTCAGCTGCAGTGAGGTTATTGAGTTTAATTGGTGTATCATAGTCCAGAGGAACATCAAAAAACAGTTCATCATCAAAACAGAAATGATCCGATGGTGATGCAAGGTATGGTAGCTTCAACACACAGCCTGTAAGGATACCTCCAAACGCTGACACTCCTATGGTAGAGAAGACAGCTGCCACCTGGTAGAGAGCCTGCTCCTTGGCAGTCCTTCCCAAGCCTGGCTGTAAACCAGGGATCAATGCCTGGAGCTCAAGCAACTTAGGGTCCCCTGCCACTGGTGCCCTGTGGGCGAAGAGCTCATACATACTGGGGCCATAAACCTCCTCTGTAGCCGTCAGTATTGCACCTATCCCTGCAGCACATGATATAAGTCCTGTTAGGCCGTGCAAGTTATGTATTCCACACTGATCCTGGATCCTGCAGCGTCGAGCCAGGAAGGGGCTCAGGTACTTGTAACCAAGCATGCAAGCAGTGCAGCCCATCATGCCCAGAGCGTACGCTGCAGCAGGTGATACCATCATATCCACAGATGCCCCTACTGTCACGCCTCCAGCCAGGGTCACGTTCTGCACATCAGCCATGGTGAGCTTACCATTTTTGTTAAGCATTGCAGAAAGAGCAAAGGCTGTGAGCGTGGAGGAGCCAAGGCCGATGAAGGTGTGCAGGATGGCCCTGTGCTGGTCGTCTCCCTTCAGGGTCAGTGCTGAATTGAAGGAGGGCCAAAACACCCACAGAAATAAAGTCCCCATCACAGACAAGATATCTGAATGGTAACTGGTGTTCTCCTTTGCATGGCCTTCATTTAGGCCAGGCCTGTACAGTACAAATGTGACACCCAAGCCAAAGTAACAGGCAAACAGGTGGATCAGAATAGAGCCTCCTGCATCGTTAATCTTTAGATACGTCACTACCACCCATTCTGTGACTGCAAAAACTGGGACTTCCAGCAGAGCCATAACTAGCAGCTGCACCGGACTCGTCTTCCCCAGCACAGCCCCAAAAGAGATCAGCACCACGGCACATGCAAACTCTGCATTGATTAGGTTGATCACCCCAAGGTGGATCTTACCATCATGACTAAACTGGAAGTACCCCTGTACCAGGATGGCCCACTGGATGGCAAAAGTGGCTGTGAGGAAGTTAAAGACCATCCCTCCAAAGCCATAGCGACGAAAGAAAGCCAGGAGGCAC
Organism: Holocentrus rufus; assembly: GCA_900302615.1. NCBI lineage: Eukaryota > Metazoa > Chordata > Actinopteri > Holocentriformes > Holocentridae > Holocentrus > Holocentrus rufus. Next base: position 46,883 of record OMLF01001963.1, on the reverse strand, counting down.
CCAAAGCCAAGGAATATCATGACCTGTATGTCAGTGAAAAAGGGGTAGTCCTTGTACATTGCATTGTCCATGGGATTAGTCTCGTTGGTCTGCAGTCTGGCATCAGCATTGTCATCATAGGTAACAAAGGCTGCATAAAGGGCAAGAAAGATCACCTCTGTGACAACCACAAACACAGGTAACCTAACTCGAAGGCTGGTCGAATGCTTCCTCATCCTGATAGCTCATCTAAACAAATGGCCGCCTTTTTTCCAGCGTTTATATAATCTCCGTTTAGATAAAGAAGGTCAAGGCATTGGTTAAGCTTACGCTGTCAACATCAGTTTCAGGTCATATTCCCTTTCCAGAGAAATGCTGCTGCTTGAACTTTGATCACCCTAATTAGCCATTTCACAGTTCTGAGATATCAGCATTTTTGATTGTTTTACAGCACAATGCATGCGTCAATAAAATAATGTCTTGTCTCAGGAACAAAGAGTATCCACACACCTGACGCTTGCTTCATCTTTATAGGTTGAGGGAGAGAAGTCACATTGTTTCTATAGATTTGTGTGTAAGTTTTCATGCATATACCACAAAGATGCACCTTCTGATACAAATGCACAAAATATATTTAGCTCATTTCAGTCTTAAATGTGTCTTAAATATGTCAGCTGGTACAACTGACATCTACTGATTTGCTAGTAGTTGTCTACTTTGGTAAAGAACAACACCTCAAAAAACTGATATCATAAAGTCATTGTAGACGGTTGATTTCCATTTGAAACCTTGTTGCAAAATGACTGACATGATTTTGCTGACCCACAAGCAGGGCTTTTACTCACTCAGCTTTGACGTTTTCTATATATAGATTTCCTTAGATTATGGTGTCAGTGATATGGTTCTTGCACACCGATAAGCTGTTTGTCTAATACTCATTACCTTTTACCTTACTCAAAAGACCATGCAAAGAATTCACACACTGCTCAGCAATGGCATAAATATATTTTTTTCATGTCAGAGTAATATTTTGCAATACTTACCTTTTACTTTCTAGTGCCTTGGATTTCATGAGATGCAGCTGACTTGAAGCCTTGCCCAAGCACAGCACCTTGTTCCACTTTATTCTAGCACAACTACCACACCTATTATAACCACTGGTCTTCACATCAATCTGTCGGCCGAGATGCTGTAAGAAAAATGCAAGTCACTGTTGTATTAAAATGGTTTTAATTTATTGCCTTTTGTTTAGACATATGTATAAAATGGTTTCATTAAACCATTAGCCATAGTTGCATAAGTACATGACACGGTAAAACATAAAACAATGTTAATATATCGTTTAGAACACAATACAGATTGCCTGGTTTTGTATCTGTAAAATATTCAACTTGTATTGACACACATTATATTAAACATATTCTCTAAGCTTATGATAACCAATATATTTACAGATGTCCCATCTTTATCCTATACCTTTCTATACAGCTGTACCCACTGTCATCACTCAAACAAGCATGTGCCTATACACATTGTATTGCTACACAGCATACATGCCTGTAATCATGTAACACACACACACACACACACACACACACACTCACACTCAATATCACTTTTGTTCCTGGGAAAGGGAGCTAAAATTGTGACAACAAACTAACCTACTACTGACCAATGACCAATATATCTACAGTTCGAACTACAGCATCTTCTAGCAAGGAATGATTCTCTTATGAATCAAAACTAAATACAGTACTATTACTGAAGATTGAGAAATACTGGTTCTTATTTTGTGTTCTTGCTGTTGTTATGTGTTCACACTTCTCATAATGATTAGGGAAACATTGAGGGTTGCACAGATATTCAGCCAACAAAAGAACATTGACATGTTTATGATGAGGTGAGTTGTATGCTACAGCACTGAAAACAATACACCTACAGGCAAAAGCTCTACAGTTGAAGGGAGTTAGAATAGTCACAGATGTGTTGTGAGTGCTAATGAGATTTCTTCTTTGACATGATATGAAGGTCTAGAAATGATTGTAGAACTTCTCAGGACACAGGCTACAGCACTGTAATGAACCATGAGGAATAAAGATATGCAAATAGAATCAAACTATAGGCTACATATACTTTCCTCATAATTAATACTGAAAATCGAGTTTCAGCTTTGTAGCCTTTGCATAAGCTTATGCACATTTTCAGGGTACAGATAATATATGGCATATATCTGTTCCAAGACACCCTACTGGAAGGGAAATTATTACATACTGGCAGGACATTAATTTCTTCTATTTGAACCTACATATTTAGAGGAAAATATAATAAAGTTCTGTGTGCTCATAGAATTATCAAATCACGCACGAGGCAACGCTAATGATTGAAGAATTGTAGACATAAAAGAACAAAAGCAGAAATGTACTGACTTTCTGCAACAGGATGAAGAGAGTTTGTCAAAGTGAAATATCTGACACTGCTTTGGAGCGACACAAGAAGCCTCTCAGCAAAATGATGTGTCAAAGAAGAAACCCAGAGGTCCAGCTGAATTGGCCCAGTTCATTAAAAGTTATCTGTCATTCTTGAGAGCACAGGTTCCTTCCAGCGGAGATATGTCTGGCTGTGTGACACTTCTCACAGCTAAAATTACACTCATTTTATTGAGCTCAAAACAAGGTTCAGTGGAACCGGATGAAGGATACTCACATCAAAGAACCCTTTCAAAAACATTTTTACATAATGTAAATCATTCACTTGACATTTTTTTTTAGCAATTAGAGAAAAGATGGAAATGACAGCTTGGAGATTTCTACAAGCCTTTTCATACCAAACCCATACCAGGCCAATTTCTACCTGCCAATCAATGAAAGCGTTCTTTTTATGTTATGTGACCATCACTAATTAATCACAATGCTGGTATGAGTGGATCACTATCAAACAATTACAGGTATCTCGAATTAAAAAAATCAGAGGTACCTTAAAATAATAATAAAAACAAGAAGAAAGACGAAAAACATAGGCCATAAATGCACAGATAGAGTCCTTCGGATGTGCAAATCTTTCATTAGTTACCAATTCACTTCATATTTTAAATGACTTAAACTTATCCTGTCATTGCCATCAAATGACAAAAATCGTGCAAATAGCAATGCAATTTCATTGTTTTCAGTTTTACAAATACCATCTTGAATAAATTAAATACAGATACAGCTTTCTATTACAATGATCTTCCATCTGTAAGTACCATTTGTGTAACGCAAAAAGGAAAGTAATAATATGCAACTGTGTTCAAGATATTTTCAAAAAAGCTGTCCCGTTTATGCCACATTTTCAGGTGAATGCTGTTAAATTGCTGAATTCTGAATTCTTTTAAATATCTTTTGAAGCATTTTTAAAAAAAACTGTGTAGCTGTGACAGCGAAAACCTACACTAACCAGGATTTCTTGTGTTGCTGGGGCAACATGCAGTACATGTACAGAAAATATAGGTGGTGAAACCAAGTCATGTTAAATAACTGGTAATTATTTATTTGGCTCATCATAATGAACTGTATTAGTGTAGCAGCATGTGAATATTTAGAACATTTGTCTCTGAATCATACTTCATACTACTGTGTTAAACATATTTCATGAAATATATCATACAAAAAGTAACTGATACAACTTATATGATAAAATTTATTTGCTAAACATGTCCATGAGATTTAACTTGAGTGTAAGTTTTATAATATCTGTTTGCAAAAATAATAGGTACAATTTAGTCAAGTTTGGGTCACACTATATGATTTAATGTTTTTACAGATCTTTGTCAAATAAAATAAATACAATTCTTTATTCATTAATATTCCCAATATTTTACACTACTTAGGTTGCATGGCAGATTATTAAGTAGTCCCATTTAAAGTCTGTTTAAAATACAGGTTTAGACTGTACTAGAAAGAAATTTGTATCTACTTCCATTATATATTGGCACATTTTAATTTCATTTTAATTTTAATTAATTTAAAGTATTTATTATTTTAGTATTTAAAAAAGATGTTATGGACAGTAATTATTATGGCCCCAGAAACACATCTTTAAGTAATGTTTAAATTTTTTTTGTGTGTTGTGATTAACGTGTTTGTATTTCATATGCCAGTTGAAATGATCTGCCAGCTCATTCTCTTTAATTGACATTTCTTGTCCCTCATGTCTATTCTGTATTGCACCTTTTGGGGGATTCATTCACGATATTTTACAATAAAAACAGCACAGAGGATAAAATAGGCAAGATCCCAGCAGGTCCTGATCGACTGGCATGTTGTAGGACTCTGGGTAACATGAGCTGATCAGTGAATGTTTACAACGGTCAGTGCTGGAGTTCATGTCATTCGGTCCATTCAATCTGTCTGATCTTCAGTTAAACCTGTAATAATGAAGTCAAACTATCACATCATGACCATCTAAATCTGCATCAAATCCATTTTTGCAACAGTCTCTCTATTTAATTTAATTTCTGTTAAGCTGGCTGAGTGAGTGAGAGAAGTGGTACTGACGTGAAATAAATCCCTGCCATGATGGGGAGAGGCCTGATAGCATTGCTGTCATAGTATGGACGCATATTGTTACTGCATATTACAGATGACACTTGGTACTCCAAGATGATTGCAGTCTAGTACAATCAACCGATGTAATCTCATCAGTCTTGTTCTATTTTGTGAATCGATGACACCTGCCAGGATTCTCTGATTGCAGCTCCCTCCCTACCTATATATTTATGCCTTAGGTTTCATAAAGTCAGCTCCTATAGATGGACATGAATATCCTGAACATGCACAGAAATCTTCATCTGATCTTCTCCCCAGCGTGAATGAATAGAAAGACCAATAGGTTTCTGGCTCTTGAAATGCTGACCTACTGTATGTTTCC
>OMLF01001963.1:18045-41857 GCA_900302615.1 Holocentrus rufus | reverse complement strand
TATAAATAATAGAAAATGAGGACAAATTACAAAGAAGAAACCCCCCTCATTTACAAATGACCCTCATCTATGACAAAGTAAAGCAAAGGGACAGAGGAGCAATTAAACATATCACAAAGGGAAAACAAGGAATGACCATTTACTGAGAGTAAGTGGGGCTTCTGGATTTCTGCCTGTCTCTCTGTCAGAATATAAACTCATCAACAGAACTGGGGTTATTACCTAGGTGTCCATGTAATTTTAACAAGTGACAGAGACAGATACAGCTATTAGTTATCCATAGTGCGACACTGCTTGGGCATCAGAGAGAAGTCTGGAAAAAGCTGCTGGTGTCTGAGGAAAAGTTTAGTAAAGATGTCAAAAATGCAAACCAAGAGGACACGTGATGACTGGGCAGGGTGTGAAGGAGCTTCCTAGTGAGGAGAGGGCACAGTCCATCTATATGCCACGTGTAGCAAGAGGGCCGGCATTAAAAGACTGGCCCTTCAGGAGTAGATGGTGATGACCTCCCGTCCACCTCCGCGCACTAGGAGGACCCGGTTGAGGCCTTCAGTGAGAACCTCAAGGAACTCCATGTCTGAGAGAGAGAGTCAGAGTGAAGGAATGACATTTGGTGGATTTATAGTTGGATATATATATTAACAGAATTTTCTTGAATCAGGTGTCACTTTCTTGATTCTATGGGCTGATCTGCCTTGTTACAACATATAAAAATCAAATCCTGTAACAAAAACTGCATTGGAAACAACTCATTCATGTTTCTTATTTTGTCATGTGATGTCCTATAATTCCTAAATGTGCAAATAAACAAACACACAAATAAACAAGCACAAACAAGTACTGCTATGCGACAGTGCACACTGATAGAGGATGATGTAATGAATATGTTCTGCTGAAGGCATGTGAAGGCTTAGACATCAAGGATACAGTTTTCATTGCCCATGCGGTTCTTGGGTGGTCCAGGCATGTTGAGCAGGACTAGTTTTGCCTCCTTGGACTTCTTCGTGATGACTTCATTGAGCCGCAGCGCTGTGTGCATGCGCCTCACATTGATCTGGTTCCTGAGACATGACACGAGATTGGAAAAATTAGACCAGGTGTAGTGTTTGTCTTTTAACTCTTCAATTCACACACTCTAAATCTCTAAATGTAAATACTTACAGGTTCTCCCATTCCCTGTAGCATGATTGGAGGAAAATAAGAATGGTAAATTACACACAGATAGATAGATACATTAGATAGATACAGTATACAGAAAGTTTTCTTATAACACTTTTGTACCTCTTTGCATTTGTTTAAAATCTGGAACAAAGCACAGATAGTCTAAAAAGGGAGATATGCCACCTGCAAGAATATCTGGAGCCACCTCCAGGGGGTGACTCTGAATGCTAAAACTGGGCTAAACATATACTAAAAAGAGTAAAAGGAGTAGAAGTCTAGAAAAGTGGATTTTTTCGAGAAAATCAACTCTATAAGGCAACCTATGAAAAACTGAAGCCAGAATGAAGTGAGGACCCCTTGTATTCAACTAACAAAAAATGTAGAATAAGCACATAATTTCTGCATGGTCTGATGGTGAGAACCATGTAGACTCAACCATCAAATTATATGCTTATTTCACGATTTTAGTTCATTGACTCCAAGGGTTAGTTGAATTTAAAAGTTTTTTTTTCCCTTCTTTTTTTGCTCAGGTCATGCAACCAGTCAGCATCACATAACGTCAGTGCTAGTGGAAAGTGTCATAATTTCACAACCATTTAACGCACATTGGCTTATCATTATGCCTTCATTATATGAACACTATACTGAGTAACAATGACAGTAAAAGTCCAGTTACTCATTTGAGATCAACTGCGACGATCATATAGCTCCACTGACCATCATGTATTTTACTGTAATTAGCAAATGTTCAGCACTGCCCCCTAATGACCAAAAACTGTACTGCACTCCTTTTCTTCATCCCACTGCAGTTAGTGACTGTGGTTCGGCTTTCTCTCTCTTCAGGCTTTGAACTCAGGTTGTTAATGCTTGCCACTGACCCATGTCCTTGCTCTGTATATATCAAGTATCCAATCTGCTGCCAAGGCTATCTGCTGCCGAGCTGAGCTGAGCGAAAGTGACAAGCCACTCACGGCTTCATGTTGAAGAGGTCTCTGGCCCCCTCTGGGACAGCTGCTGCTGCGGCCGCCTTGCTCTTCCCCTTGTCTGCACCGTCCGTCCAAGTCCTCTGCACCTCGGCGTCTTGGCCTGCAGCGTCACCTGCAGGCGCGGTCAGGGATGTGGGGCTTGTTGGTGTGGGGGCAGCATTCTTATTGTGGATCAGCTGCACCTGTTTCGGGCGGGAGACAGCCACAGACTAAGAGAGGGACACCGTGATGTGACAATGTGACAGGGTGAAGGAAAGAGAGAGACACCTGTCAGTGTGGGTGAAACTCCAAGGGTGGAAAGGTGGGTCAGTGAGAGATGAGTTTGCAGCCACTGTAAACGTAAAGCTTTGCTGCTCAGGAGGAACAATTCCTCACACAAAACTACAGATGGAGGATGCAAAGGCAGAGCACAAGCAAACCAGAGGCCAGACATGAAAGATGAGCCAGAGGATGGATTTAGAGTGTATCATAGATTAATGTCAAAGTAAGTGAGATGGCAGGTTTGATTGTCTTTTTTTCCTCTCAAGAGAGCAATGGTGGCAATACCTCCTCTTCTGGTTTTTCTGCCACGCTGGCTCCTTCATCAGTGCTCTGCTGGGCGCGCAGGGTGGACGGGTTTTTACGGCGGATGGACCCACGGGATGAATCTGTAATACTCTGGATCTGATGAAAAGCAAGAAAATGTATTAAAAAAGTTGAGCTGAATTTAGAATTTTCTTTCTTTCTTTCTTTCTTGCTTGCTTGTTTTCTTGCTTTCTTTCTTGCTTGTACACCAAGCATAAAAATACAGTTAGTGATAATAAACTGTAAAATGTATTTTCTCTTGATAGACCAGTGACTCATTATATTCCCACTGCTGTTGGTCTTAAAATGTACTTTATCTACAGTACAAGTCTTGGGGAAGTTGAGGTTCCTGTACTGGTGTTGTGATTAATGAGACAGACCAGTGAGGGCAAGTCTAGACACAGATATAATTTACAGCGTCTAATTATAAATCAATCCCCTTCCCTACTACTGGCATTTGGAATAGACTGAGTGACAACAGCAAAGTCAAAATAAATATTATTTTCTTCCACGGCCTATATTGATTGAAATGTCAGCCTGCTCCGCCTCCAGCACTACAAGCTGTTAAAATGATATACATTTCATTAGGTATTAAAGCTGTCCATCACAGCATGCTTACCTCTCTCTCCATTTCATTCTTGGTCAGATGCATCTGTTTGAGAATCTGTGAGCGCTGCTCCATCACCAAAGTCTTCTCATAGGTGTAGGCTGAGATGTCACTGTCATGCTGTGAAGGGAAAAAAAATGTGCATGTGTCACATAAATTTCATGTACCAAAACATTGGGTACATCCAAGAGTGTGATATTGTGTTGAGGGTTATTTTAGGATACATCATCTAGCTTAGGATCCATTTTCTTGAGGAACTTAAAAGAAATATTCTCCCTCTATAGGGTCTGTTTCTATTCTAAGAAAATGTGACAGAAGCGTCTCTCACCATCTCTACTACTTCCACCTCAGCATCGATGCGCAGGTGATAGAGGAAGGTGATGAGGTCTTTCTTCATCTGGATACTATTGTCGTCCATCTGAGCTACAGTGAAAATGCGCATCTTGCACTTCCTCCACACCTGTCGGTACAAAGCAGGAAATTAAACACCAACAGATGATGAATAAAGTTTTCAGTGTGGGGTAAAGCAATTTCTCAGTGTGTCTTTATATTTAACTTGCTGTGTTTGTGTCCACTATTTAAAAAGATTTTCTCAGGACAACAGCATGATAAATCTTTCTCAAAGTCTTAATTCTTTCCCCAGAGAGAGATCTAGTTTCCCACCTTGTGCTGACGCAGCAGGAAGGGCAAGAGCATCAGCATGCCTCCATCATGGACAATCCACCAAACGTCTATGTGGCCCTCAGTGAAACGCTCTCCATTGGACGGGTAGCTGGCAATGTTCTTGGGAACCAGCAAGGCCATACTGGCCACAGTCGTCTCTCTAACCACCTCTGCACAGGGGTGAAAGAAATGGCTTAGGCAATGTCATTCAGAGTCACAAGCTGAAGAATAAAATTGGGTTTTAAGAACTTTTTAAGACCATCATTGGTGGGATCAGATCTGGTACAGGGTGGGAGGCTGCTCTACAATCTTGGAGTTGTAACCTCAAACGTTCAACCTCTGTTAAATTTCAGCCTAGACTGTTTTATAGCTAAGAGAGGTTAGGGGCTTAGGGGTCGAGTAGGAGCTTTTTAGTAAATGCAAGTAGGAGCCAGTGTTCAAAGCCTTCAGCACAAGCACAAGAAGATAATGGAAAGCTTGCGGAAAACCCTGCTTTTGTCCATTTCATGAATTCATCTCAGTAGTTAGCAAAAAGAGGATTTGGTAAAATACATAAATAATAATTCTCTGGTCATGTTGCATAATCCCATCAGTCAAATTCAACATCCATAAATTAACATCCAACATAGCCCTTACTGCAGTAGTGGCCCAAAGCTTACCAATGAAATTCCTACAACGCTGGTGGTCCTCAGCCTGTTTCCAGTTGTGGGGCCAGCTGACCAGCACAGTGTTGTGCTTCAGGCCTCCCAGTCCTCCAATCTGGATCAGGTGGGACGTCCCATCTCTCAGATTAGAGGAGATGACCACCTGAGAGAATCCCTTCACCTTCTCTGTCTCCATCAATTTACGCAAAGACTGGAGAGACACCAACAAGAAAAGGTAGCTGTGAGGGGCTAAAAACAGTGAAAACACACAGAGCACAAAGTGGTGTGAATTTACTGTTAGAGCTTCATCAAAACAGCACGAACCTGGTCTGCCTTCTGAGCTTGAGCATAGTTGTCCAGGAAGGTTCCCTCCACTGAGGTACCGACGATGGTCAGGCCCTTCCCTGCTTTCAGCTGATTGGTCAAGGACAGCAGACGAGGCTGCTCCACGTTCTGCTCAGCATCCACACTGACCAGGACCAGGATCTGAGGCCTGACAGGAGGCATCAGAGAAATGTTCAACTTGGTGAATGTACAGGCCAGTCATGCACAGGTGAGAGCATTTTTCGGAAGCAGTTTATTCAGCAATTATTAAGATACAGATGGAGACCTAGATTGTGCTGCACAACGAGTTTGAGAATTTGAAACATTTCTTTATCTACTTATCTATCTACACACATGCATTGCTTGGACTGACCTCCAGTTCTTGGTGTGTGGCGGTCCCTCCTCCAGCCTCATGAGAGCGAATCGTGCAGCACTGAGAGAGATGCCACGTATCCCGTCTCCCCACTCCTTCTCAGCTCTGCCATAAAGCACATTCATGGGTTAACAAAGCACTACACTTCTTCATTCCATTTAAGATGCTCAGTTATAGCTGTACTTCTGAATATGATTCTGATATTCTGATATTCTGATATATGACTACATGCGCTACCCAGCAGAGGTGATCTATGTTTTATTCTATTAAAGTAAAGCAGATCCAAGCCATCACTATCATTAAGTTAAAGAAACTTATATCCACTGGCAGAAGATTTCAGAAGTGATTTAACGCAATGAAAACTGACAAGGACATTTTTTCTGTGACCTAGCCAAACATTTCAAAGAGCCTCTCCAGCTTAATGGTTTAATACAATCTTCACTCTTGCTTTGTGTCCAAATTGTGTCTTAACAGAGGCAGGGCTGAGAGCTGTCAAGATGATCACTTACCCACAGAACTCAATGTATTTGTAGATGCAGGTAGCGATGCCCATGGCAACTATGGCGTAATACCAGGAACAGATGAACATGAGCGACAGGCACAAGCTCATACCCAGGAAAGAGAGAGCCCTGCAGGGGACAGGAAGTCATAGCTTGGTCCAACTGTAAACTGCTGCTAGCTTAACACTGCTGGTTGGAGCATAGCAATGACCATAGCTTGTAACTAGGAAGTCTTATATTTAGTCCACTGCCTTTGAGCTAATGCTACTGAACAGACAACAGGCAAGTTCAAGCTTACCACAGTGATTCTCCCGCACACATGACTGGGAAATAATGACAGCAAACATGACCTCACATGTGCCTGTTGTCTGACACTCATCCTCTGTAGCAAAGCTTCCCTACTTATTGTACCATTACAGTGGACCCAATGTTTATGGTTTGTCCGGAACATGGTTTGCATGATACTGGCATTTGTCATGAAAAGTTCACCCACTCACCAGTGGTAGAACTTGAATCGCGGCCTCCAGTTGGGCGTCCTCAGTAAAGTCTGCAGGGCGCAGGCAAGGTTCACAAACATGTAGCACATCAAGAAGAACCTAAAGAGACAGACAGACAGGCAGAGCCAGATGGGCAGACAGAAACACACATGTGAACGGACAAGTTAGATACAGAGAAGGAACCGTCCCTGTCGTGGGCCTGAAAGTCTTGTGTGCACTTTTTAAAATTTTAAGCTTTGGTTTTGATCTGTATCTTTATGTGCAACATTTTGAGCCATATTCAATGTATGAAAAGTGCTATATAAGTAAAAGTTATCATTATTTATCATTATTTCTTACATGGACAAGATGGGTGCGACTGAATCCAGGGAGGCGATGATGATGCCAATCTCACAGATGCTAGCTGTGAGTAGGAGGGCCCAGGTGGGCTCTCCATTGGCTTTACCATGTCCAAATACCTGCAGTAACACAAAAGGAGAGCCAACATGTCAACACACACACACATACACACACACGCGCGCGCGCGCGCACACACACATGCATACATAATCATATAAAGGAAAACGAGTTGCAGATAGCCACTCCATTGTTTCATTCAGGTCACATCACTGCCCCAAGCAGGGTCATTAATCACTTTTGTCACCTTGCCCTTTTTTATCTCATTTAATCCGTTGAACCTGAACACAGCTTCTGTCAAAACAACCAAACTGAAGGCAGAGCAGGCATACGTTATCACCAGTTCACCCAACCCTGGCCCGCCTGAAACGAGTGAGCCTTATTCTGAGCAATCTAAAGATGTGATGCATTTGAATTCTGTGCGTGCACTCACTCTAAGGAAAGGGATGATGCCGTCCCGAGAGATGGCCTGCAGGAGACGTGGAGCTCCAGTCAAACTCTGAAGGCCTGCACCACAGGTGGAGAAGAAGGAGCCAAACACAATGACCCATGGCGATGGCCATGCCAGTGTACCGATCACTAAGTTCCCATTGACTCCTTCACCAAACCTGTGGGAAAACATAAAGGCAAATGACTGAACTGGTGCTGGAAAATCTTGCAAACACAGGTTCACTGATCAACCAAGATAAATAATCTAGGCTAGTGTTTATGTTTTTTATTTGATCATGTACAAGTCTGATTAAAATCTAAAAAGAGTGGAAATGTGTTAAAATTATGATGGAAAAGACTAACAAAGCATTACATGTAATGGAATTTAGGAATACACAAGACTTACTTGTCCCTTAGGACGACTCCTTCTATACAGGCCCCAAACAGCACCACACAGGACATATCTTGGAAACTGTTAAGGAATGCACAGTTTAAAATTTCTAACTCAAACAATATCATGCAAAAAGGTCCCTTCGGCCTCGGCTCAGGGAAGGATACACACTGTAGATGTGGTAGAGATGGCTGCAATGGTGCCAATAGGAATGGACTTCTGGGCATCACGCAGGTCTCCAGACCGGTTGGAGCCAGCCATGATACCTGCGAGGCACCAAGCAGAGGAAGGTGAAACAATCACACTCACCATCTGCTTAGACCTCCGTGTGGCTGGTCATTCTTCCTCTAAACCCTCTCTCTGCATTTGTCCTCGGTGTCACAATTATCAGGTTCTCACATCCAGATGCTCTGCAATGAATTTACTTACCACAAAAGCAATCAGATTAAACAGAACTTTTAATAAAGCAGCTTAATGCACATTTAAACAGCTCATTCTGTTTAATAAAGGCTTAAATGCCTTTGGTAACAAAGAATTAATCCTCTTGCATGATTTTTTTTTATGCATTATGTTTTCGCCACTGCAAATATTCTTGTGCCAGTATGCAATGATCAATTTCCCACAGCAAGGAGCTCTTTTCCTTATAAGCAAACACAAATCACATTTAATTACAAGGAAATAGTTTGGGCATCAGAAAACATCTGTGCTGTCACAGGGGAAAATTCAGCAGAAATATACAAAAGATGCGCAAGAGATAGGGATATGCTTGTCATCAGTTGCTTCTTCAAACACTGTGTGAGGTCTAGTCCTGATGGTAATCTGGTACTGACCTGTGACAGAGGGAAAGTATATTCCCACCAGCAGGGTGAAGAAGCTGGTGATGTCAGCCAGGACATAGCGGTTGGAGCTGGTTAAAGGAGCGTCTGGATCTGCCACTGATGCAAATCCACGCTTCTCCAAAATCATCCCTTTGTCAAGGTAGTACCCAAACAGGTTCTCTGAAAGACAACAGGTGGGTTTGCCATCATATTGTCATATTAAGACATGATACAAGGTGTTATGATTTACATCGATATGCCACCTCTCACCTGCCAGGATGCCACTAGTGACCCCGGGGATGCCCTGTATCTCTGTGACGTTGTTGTTGATGAAGTACTCGTCACAAGTGGCGTTGAGGTACTCAGAGTCGCAGAAGCTCCTCCACAGCTTGGTGGTGACTGTTTCGTTGTCTCTTTCAATGACCTTCGCGCACACGTCATACCCTTTAGAGACAAGAGTTCGATTTCCCAGGATGCAGACCCTGCAAGGGAAGTCAGTGAAGGCACCATTTTAGCTTATCCAGACAGTCAGAACACGTTCCTGCGATATGATCCGAAAATATACTTTAGATGAAATAATTTTTGAATGAATGCAGCTAAATTTGTGGACACCAGGTAAGTGAATGCACCACTTACGGGAAAACAGGGGGGTCGATGGCAGTCTTGATGACACCAGCGTAGACGGCCACAATGGAGAGGATGACACAGGCCAAGAAGACCAGTGCCAGCTTATTGACATACTTGACCCCCACAAACACCACCAGCGACATGAGGCTCAGCACAATGGTGCCATACACCCGCATGTTGTTGAGGAGAGCCGCCTCTGCCTCGGGCCCCTCCAGGCCCTCAAGCTTGAAGATGGCTGCCTGAGGGATGATATAAATCTGTATGGACAGACGGAGGGAGCGAGGTGGAGGCAAAGGAGACAGAGGGAGTTGAGAGAGTACAGTGGGGCGGGGTGGAGTATGGTAAAGATACAGAGGAGAGGGAATGAGGGAAGATAAGGGTGAAAACAAAGAGCAATAAGATATGAAAAAATATGAGCCGTAAAAAGGTTTTATATCGCAACAGAGCAGAGAGAAACAATTTGAGTGTTACATCATCAACATATTGTCTTTCATTTAGTTTTTATTGCATTTATATCATGTACAGAGTTTAATAGCTACTGCTACGCCGTAATGATCCTTTTGCCCTTTGTGTTGTGAGGAGAAACAAATGTGCTTTATTCACATTTTAGGATTATAGATATAATTTTATAAACTAAAAATATGTTAAATATGTCTAAAAGGGCATGTTTTTGCAATGTGAAATGATCAGAAAGAACAGATGAGCGTAAAAGTGACTCCTATCAACAATAATCATGATAAACCAAGATGCAAAAAAAAATAAAATGAAAAAAGGATTTTCAGTTGTATAAATTATGAAATCTTTGCCTTGGTTACTCTTGGATTATGACCTAAAGAGATCCAAAGAAGTTTGAGAGTTCCTGTTTAGGTGTTTCATATAAGTTTGAGTCCTTCATTCAGCTTGGTACATTTCACAACTTCATTTATCATAAAATCCTGTTACTATAGCAGGGTTACACAACTCTAATACCAGTTGCTGTCAAATCTGACTACTGACTGACTGATTACTGTCAGAGACGTTTCTGCTACTGTCAAATTATCAGTCTGTGGAGGGTTGTGAGATCTTGTGAAAGACAGTCTTGCAAAAGAGGTGTTTATGGTTTTACTGTCCTGTCAGCTGAACAGTGTGAGCTTTGTGTCGTCATGTGCAGGATCACTGGCACATCGTGACAAGCTGACAGCGCTGCTTTGGTGACGACCATGAGACAGAGCATGCTCTCTGCCAGATATGAGTTCATTTTGGCTCTGGAGACAGAAGTTGTTGATTTGAGTTTTTGTGTGGTCACTGTGTGCTGAACCCTAAAGAACCTGATACTGTGTCATTTTCTTAATAATCAATTGATCACTTAAATCTATTCATGTAATCTACTCATTTCACAAATCACCACACTACTGCTTTGCAAAAATGCACTGATCCCTGATGAAATACTGGGAAGTAATACAGACAATGGAGCTGGTAAAGCAATAAAGTTGTATCAGATACTCAATAATTAGAGCTCCTTACCAGCAGAATTTCAATACAGCCAAGAATGTACATGGCACCCGCAAAAGTGGTGCCCAAGTAGAAGCAGATTCCAACGGCTCCACCAAACTCAGGACCCAGGGAGCGAGAGATCATGTAGTACGAACCTCCAGCTGTGGGCCACAAACAATAAAGAATTAAGCGTGCCATACTGTCAGAATATTATGACAAACTGATGGACGACTTTACACACACAGAAATGCCTCCATCAGATACTCACTCACCAGGTACGACTCCATTTGTTGCGATGGCACTCATAGAGATGGCTGTGAGCATGGTCTGAAAAAGCAGCAGACAATGGAGCAGGGTTACAAGAATGTAGGCGGACGCATTTAATCATCTCAAGTCACTTTAAATATGGCTGACTTGGAGAACTCGAAGTAGAAGAGTCTGACTCATCTCGTCATGTTGAATTGTTCAGTGAGCGGGATAACAAGCTGCATGGCTGGTTAAGCACAGTCATTCACCTCATCTGGAGCTCTCCAGAATCAGTCGAAGACAAGGTCATTGATCACGCAGATGATCAATTGTGAGTGTGCTGGGTAACCACTGACACAGCTCAGTGATGCAGAGGCAGGGCAACACAGAGCTTATGTTTAGTGACAGATTGATAGAGAATTAAAGATGGAGAGCGACAGAGAGCAAATTGAAAGAGACAGCAGAAACAAAAGAGGGAAAAAAGCATGGGTGAAGAATCAGACGTATCATGACAAAAAGTTTAGTACTGTGAGTGTGTGTGTGTGTGTGTGTCTGAACAAGCCTACGAGGAGATGAAGAGGAAAAATAGTGATAAATGATAGTCATGAGGAACAAACATAAGATGTGCATCATGTAAAGCTTGTGTATGTATACTGTACATTTACAAGCTGGTGTGTGAGTGAGTGTGTGTGTGTGTGTGTGTGTGTGTATCCCCATGTGCAAGCATATGTGAATGTCTCATAGAAGCAGGTGTGTGTGTGTCTGTATAATATGATCCGGTTAGCATTACAGATCGGCCAAGCGATCCTTGGCCTGCAGGCTTAGAGCCGATGTTAAGTGACTCTTTAATCAGGTCTTAATGAAGTGACCTTGCTCTCACTGGATCATAGATAATAACCTAATAGTTTTACCGCCGTCAGACACTGCGAGGATGAGTGCAGGGAGGTGCATGCTCAGTATTCTCGAGTAAACAGAGCAATGTATTGTTGTGTCCCTCTAATAAACCTGCACTGGGTCACCACCTCTGTGTGTAGGAGCAGGTGTTGCTGCAGGTGCTGCACTGTGATTCAGAGGCGCTCAGATCCTCCTGGTGCTATACAAACCTGCAGTAATGGACTTGATAATGGTAGATTCAGATGTAAATAGACATTCTGTGTTGAATACTGAAATAATCTTTCAGAACTAAATATAAATAATGTGGTTTGTGCCAAAATGCTTTCTCATATATTTCAGTGGATGACAATCCAGGTGAAATGCTCATATCAGCAGCTCCTCTGTATAAAGTAATAGGCTAGTTCTGTAAGTATAAGAGGATGGGTTGTAAATGTATTTCAAAGCTTTTATCCTTCCTCCGGTCAAAACAGGATTTAAGCAGGATTTACTGGAAATGGAGAGCTTTCTACATCACGCAGAATTAAAATGGAAGCAACATGCAGAATATCCTTATTGACCCAGCAAGCAGCCCTGTTGCCCTGTTGCTCCGGTTGGCACGCTGCCCATCCTAACAGTGACGGTGTGTGCATGCTGGCTGCAGCTGGATTACTTCTACTGAACTGGATTGAATTGAATCGGCACATTCTGACATCACATTCGAACTTCTTTAATAAGCATGAAGCCCACCTGTCTTCCGGAAGGTGCCCTCTGTTGTCATCGTTTAAAACCAACACCAACCGACAGATTGGTTGGTGGGGCCGCTAAACTGATTACTTGTTGGAATTTGTTGAAATTCCCACTGCAGCACTGGGACAGCATCTCAACCAAAGGCATTTTTTTGTATACTGTATGTAAGTTGATCTTGAAGGGACGCAAGACCAGAATCCAGGAGATAATCTGATCAATCATGCACAAAAACACTGACCGCAAAAGTCAGTGAGTTTTAACTCACTGCCACGTCAGTCCACAGAAATCATGTAATGTGATGTGAGTAAACACAGTCACTTTTGCCAACTTAGAAAGTCAGGGATTACTTTAATACCTAAAGATATCAAAGGGATGAGAGAGAGGAAAAAGATTTGGAACAGTGGGAACCTCCTTTAAGCTAACTTGATACTGAGGTTGTCTTTTTTGAATATGACATTTTTTACAAACCAGAAAGTCTCAGCCATGCACCATTAATGGGTGGATTTTCTCTTGTTCAGCCCAAGCATATTATTTAGATTGAAAATATGCCATTATCAAAATGTTACACACTTAAATCCACTTCAGTCAGCGCTGGATGTTGCCACCCACATTTAGTTTCCTTTTTTTTTTTCATCCCGACTTTTGGCTTTAACCATCCTTTCACGCTAGTCTGTCATTGCCTCTTTTTTGTGTCCTGGTCTTATTTCTGTTTTGTATGAGATTTTTGAAATAACGCTTGGGACAGAGTGAGATAATGAGGGATGCCACCAGGGGGTTGGGGGATTTATTAGCAGAATGCTTTATA
The DNA here is from genome assembly GCA_900302615.1 of Holocentrus rufus. Taxonomy (NCBI): domain Eukaryota; kingdom Metazoa; phylum Chordata; class Actinopteri; order Holocentriformes; family Holocentridae; genus Holocentrus; species Holocentrus rufus. The sequence goes on along the minus strand of OMLF01001963.1, from coordinate 28,733 downwards.
CCAGGATTTAGTCTGTGTCACCTTCAGCATCTGTGCAATGCAAATTATACTCTAACAGGCTCTAGTTTAATCACATGCTCCCCTATTTGGTTGTGTGTGTGTTCTAAGCACTTGTGGTTGATATAATCTTGTGAATGCTCACAGCTCTTTTGTAGTGTAGTAAAGTTAATAGACACATTTTCATTTAACACTACATCTGCTCTTTATGGGAACCAGCAAGAACAGTGACAGACGGCATTTGGGACTCCTAACGTTCATCCATGAGCTAAATAGTGCCTAAAAGTGCTAATATTTCTCTTATCTTGTGATTGTGGGTTGTCCAAAATCGAAAGCAGTTACGAAAGCAGTTAATTGTAGATAGCGGCAGTATTATTCTACAAGGAGATTCAACTGAAGCACAGACTGCAGTAGGAAGAGGGAGGGTAGTAGCACTCACCGTGGAGCAACACATGAAGACGATTATGAAGGAGCCAAAGACGCCTCCGATGCCGACCATCCAGGTCATCCGCAGGAAGAGAATCACCCCAAAAATATTCTGGATACAGGGGAGGTACACACCCATCAGAGTGCCCAGCTGTGGTGCCTGGGAAACACAAAGCAATACCAAAGTTTTAATCAAACTTGAAATGTGCCGTATATTAAAGGTGCACTATGCAAAATTACAGAGGGTCAATTTACATTCGGACCCTTTAGAATATAAATGGTCCTTTTGTATAGTGCACTTTTAAGTAGGCTAGGACATGAATACAATATAAAAATGAAGTATCAAAAATGTTACTTCTCTTTTTGCATACTGCTTGGCCTATCAACCTGATAGATATCTGGAATCCTAACCCTAACTCCGTGAAATTGAGTGAATATTAATTATATTTACCGGTAAGACGGAGTGAAATTTTAATTCAAAAGTTTGTGTCATCTCGGTTGTCAGTCTAACCCATTATAGTTTTCATATGTATGGACTAAAAAGGATTGTAAGTCCTATTCGTTTATTAGTTGCTCAGTCTTACTCTCTTCGACAAAATTCTGCATTTGGAACCCTGATGGATTATGCAGTTGGGATCAGCTCTTTCATTAGAAAGTAAGGGGTTTATTCTTTTCAAGCACAAAGAGATGGTAATCTGCTCAGAAGAGGATGACAAGTTCTTTGTTCATTAAAAATGAAGATATTTCTCCTCATTAACCTATTTAAATTGAAGTGGGAAGATAAGGTTTTCGTCTTCTTTTTCCCTTTTTGTGTCAAGCAATACATCTGTGGCTCTCAAATGACTGAGAGGTATTTGCTTTTGAGGTAGTAAAGCAGAAAATGTGTGCCTGACTGAGAACAGTAAATCCCAAAGTTTTTATAGTCTACATTGTAAATGTCTACACACACATCTATCCACAAATGTGCTACTAATAAAATGGAGCCTAAGCATCATACGAGTCTATTCCCTACTTCCCTAATAACTACCATAGACGTTTTGTTGCCAAGAAGAAAGGCTCACTAATCAAACTGCGTATGGGTTTCTGCCAGCATGTAATGTTGTTACATAATTACCTCCACAATGTCAACTCATGGTGCATTTCCCAAACTTTACACTTGATTAAAGACATCTGCCTCTTTTGACTTTAGAATTCTTGTACAACTTTAATGATATTGGCTACATAAACCTTTCACCATCAATTTACATTACAACAACAACTGTTGTATCTGGTAAAATGGTGCACAGTCCTCTTTGGGGAGCAACGTAATGTACGTATTCATCATGCCGATAAAACATTTTATATCTTTACCTACATTTTATAAAAGTAACAGTGTTAAAAGAACACCGGGAAAAAAAATAAAATGAGCAAAGTCCTTGTCTGTCCTTCTGGATTGTGTAGGGGAGTCCTCATTTAAATTCTGGAGAGCACTGAGGGGGTTGACCAATGAGGAGGAACTGAAATATGTATAGAGGAAAGTCATCGGCCTAAATCTTGCCTTGTCCGCTGGGAAAAGCCGGTGAGAGGGAGCCCAACGACACTCTGACAGGTTGTCTGGCTCAGGAGTCGCTCCTGGACTGCAGGAGCCTGACTCAGTCCGAGTCTTCATATTGTACTAACCCTTGCCCAGCATCAGTGACAAGCTCCGCTGTGTTCGCCTCTTTTGCTGCAGACTTCATTATTGATGCCCACAGCAATGGTTACCACTAAATGACCTGGTAATAGTGCAGAGGTTAATAAGGTCCTCTCTGTGCATAAATATGTGTTCTTGTTTGGTTTGATGCCATTGTGTTACCGCCTTGCATCATTTCAACTGAAAATAAATTATGTGATGTTCTTGTTCTGCTTTCATGAACTTCTGCAAACTTATTTATATTTCATCTTTTTTCTCCTTTCCTTTTGATTTTGTCCTGCAAATGATTCTCAAATGAATTGTTACCTTCATTGTGCACACCCTCTGTAAATAAAGGTTTTGAATTGAAATTAATTAATAAGTCCTATTAGTGGATTCATAAGTCTTGTCAGAGAAGGTAACAAAAAAGGCAGTTATGTTTTTTAATGTGAAATGCCCAGAGGTTTTTCATATGGGTTCAACACTACCAAAATGCAACAAGAATCCAGTATCCATAAGGTATTTTTCCTGTCACAGCCAATTACGCAGTGAGGGCAGCAGCCCTTTCTCTGGTGAACTTCAGCTAACAAGCTCAGCTAACTGCAGGTTTGTGACCTCAGACCGCCTGCTCTGCTCCCAGTAGACACTGCATGAAACTGACAAGTGCAAATGTACCACCAGTCCTGCAACAGTTCAAACAAAAATGAAACTTTCTTTTTTAAAAGGATTTGGTTAAGTAAAAGTGATGATGTTTGTCCATGTAACACACAGTGGGATAGCTAGCACAGTAGTCTTTTAGCTTCTAAGAGCTGTGGAATTGAGATAAGACAAAAGGAGAGACAGTGAACAGAAACTACACAAGAACCCAATCAGTAGATCAGTTGAGGTCAATGGGCCTGATTAAAGTTGCTATTCCTCTTCAGAGTGCTGCAAAGTAAAGATGGATCACCTACAGTACTCTACCTTGATGGGTTTTTTGGACGGACGTGCTCCCTCCTCATTCTCAGCCTCTTCGTGCTCTTTGCTGCCTGTGGGCAGGTTGGAGTAGTTGGCCAGACTGCTGAGCAGAGAGGAGACCATCGGACTGGTATCCATCTCCTCCTGCAGCACACACACATACACACAAAGGTATATTAGCAACCCTGAAACAACTGCCTTAGGAGATATGATGCCCATCTAATCCCAGGGAGTGGCAAAAATATTTGGCATCAATGTTTTTTTTTTTTTCTTTTTTCTTTTTCTCACTTGCATGCCATAACCCCAACCATCACATACAGCTCCTCGATCAGGCTATCAGTTATATAACAGTGATCAGAATCAGTTTGTTTCTAGTTGTTTGTCAGCAACACTGAGGAGAAAATGTCCCCACCTCAAACAGAGCCATGTTCTTGCCGTCATATTGCTGGCTCTTCTCCACTTCACTGGTGCTGCTGTTGATGAAAGGACTGCTCTCCTTGGGATTTCCATCACCTGAAAAACACAAACACCAACCATCAGGCTTAGCTTAGACACACAGACACACATATACACAAATGTATACAGATACAGTCATAACTGGGTTTCCAAGATAAATTTTAATAGTGGATAATTATTAAAGTTAGTTAGGCGGTTTAATTCGGCAGTATATTACACCGTGGAATTGTTGCTACAATGAGGAAAAGCCAGTTTTGATGGAATTTGAATTTAAGCAAAGACGCCAAATGAGGTGTATTCACCATTTTGGTAGCTGGTTAACATGTTACACACAATATTTGATACTGAAAAAAAGATTAGCAAATAAATAAATTAGTACAATTATAAATAAAAAATAAATAAATAAATAAATAAAATAGTACAATGAAACCATGACAACAGTCATGGTTTCAAATTTATGGTGTGCTATTTTTGAACATAATGGTAGTAAATGTTGCAGTAAGTTGAGTAAAAGAATAAGTTATTTCTTAATTTTATCACATACACATATACACACTCTTACACACACAGGCACATACACGCACACACACACATGCTCCTTTTATTGCAGTACTCCCTGTCTTTGTGCAATCAATACTTTTTGGGTTGCTTGACCTGCTTGCTTCCTGCTGTTATGATGGTGTCTAATGCCCTGCACCTGTCTTGCTGCTCAGGCCTGATGCATCATGTGGCAGAGGCGGGCACAGCGTGCCTCTCCTCCCTCTGTGTGAGTCCCAGGACATCTTCGTCACACAACAGGAGAAGAATACTAAAGATCTGCTGCAGTGTATCAGTGCCAGGCAGCTTCCCGTAACTCTGGCCAGTCCTGGTCTCATGAGCAACGGGACGTCCTTCAACTGAATAATGCAGGTTCCAGCCCTGGAAAACATCCACCCAGCTGAAGTGCCCTTGAGCAAGTCACTGAATCACTACCAGCTTGAGGGAAGCTGTTATGTTGTTGACCTTTTCATAATTATCTTAATATGAAATGTGGCTGGAGCGTTACAATAAAATACAAATGCAGTCCAGTGTTATAATAAAATGTGTGATATTGACATTTATTAATCTATAGCAGCAAATTAGTAAAAAAAAAAAAGTATTTTATTGTTATTGTGTTTCCCCCAAGCATGTACATAATAGTGACAGTCCAATAAATCTTGTGATCAGTACATGTTACTAGCCCTGTGGCATCAGGTAAATGTTGTTTTCATATCTGCCAGAAGTCTGCAGTAACAGTTTATGCTGTCTCTTTGTGTGTTCATCTGTCTATCTGTCAGGAGATCATTAGCCTACATCATGCGGATTGTTTCTGTGTTTAATCTGTGTAATGTCTTCGCTGTGGATAATCAGATCAGAAAAGATACCGACAGACCACACAGATACATATATGCTGCATATACAGGGGCTTAATTCCCACAATGTTTTAAAACATGGGTAAATTACAGCGCATGAGCAGAAGTTTCCCATCCAGTTCTCAGTCTGTCCCATGAAAGACACAGATACTCTCACTTCTTCTCACCAGACAATTATTTCGCCTATTTATTTTAAGTCTCAGCATACTTAGCAGGGACAGGGAAATGTCATGTGCATTTTCTCTTTGGTTCAAGTCTGACAGCCCTTTACTTACATTGATATTTTAGGCATGTAGCTGACATTGTTTCTCCTCACTTCTCTGACCTCTCAGGTTTGGGAGGGTGTCACTAAGCACCAGGATATCCTGCTGCCCACTTCCTCTTCACATTGTCTACTCATCGTTAGTACAGCCTCCCAAGAGGAAAAGTCAAGCCCTTTTCAAGCACTTTCAAGGTACCTAAACCAAAATACCTAGACTCTTAAAGCCTTTATCATCTATTCTAAACAAGTTTACAGAATTCCTTTATACCCACAACAATCAATGTATATTGTCACCTTGTTTATTTGTTTTTTACCAACTGTTTTTATCATTATCATTTTATCATTTCATTTTTATCATTTTATTATTATCAACTTTGATTGTAGTTTTGATCAGGATTATTAATGCTTGCTAATTTCTAGAGTGAAGGATCATTTCAAACATGAGGGATTGTGTAGACGAAACACCAGATTATGTTGAAAAACACGCATTTTTCAAGGAATGTATTTGAATTCAAGCATATTCCTAACCTTGAAAACGTAATAGTTAAAATTAAGCATTTTTCAAACTTTCAAGACTTTGTACGAACACTACCTACTAAAGCACTGAGTACAAAGCCTGAACAAGCATAAGGCCCAAACAAAGTCTGACTGCAGCAGTAGTACAGTCAGTATTCAGAGGCCAGTTCTTGTGGTGAAGAGCACACCCTGCTCCTTGTTGGTCAAAGCAACACAATCAAGTTTCCACTTCCCGCTCCCCAAGCTCCAATGGTATTATCTTTACAGCAAAGAGGGAAGTCAAATTGCTGCCAAATTGCTCTCACACAGCACATAATCCTTTGAAAGTTGGACTGTTTTCCTAAAGACGCATTACCTGCCAAATTGGATTAGCAAACACTTCAATTTTATGTAGTTGGAGTTTCCATGAAGGATTAGAGTACATATTGGAGTATTCAGCTTTGTTGAACCTTAATTCCACCTAAAACACCTAAAAGCAACACTTCCACTACAAAAACAGCGTGTGAATATACTGCAGATTAGTCCTTCCACCAGATTTTTTACTTGGTGAAAGCAAAAATAAAAACAACCTCTGAAACAACTTTATGGCAACATTATGGCACAAGAACTGTTAAATAAAACCAAATGGAAAAAGTGCTAACAGGCCCTTTGCAGGTGAAACAGCAGTTACTGGAATCTTCTGACTGAATTGCAGGGGAAAAACACTCACTATACACAGCTAAGATTCAAAACAGACAATACTGATGATCCATTTGTCACCTATTGTGATGGAGATATAGCCATCCAAATTGCACGCGACCATTTGAACAATGGGTGCTTTACTTCTACTATCAGTTGTAGTTTGGTTTATGTTAAAGCCAACCACCTGAGTATTCTGTAATCCACCACAATTTTTAAATCTGCACTTAAAGCTCATTTCAGCTCTTGGCTTAGAGCGAAATCAGCTTTTAAAAAATTGTGATTTAACCAAAATGCCTATGTGTGCATGTGCATGGACTAGTATGTGTGGATATAGGTATGTGATTGCGTGTGTGAGATACTTTGAGAAGGTTGTAGTCCCCTATGTGCTGTTTTGGTTAATATATTACTCTCTCACTGGCTTACACTAGCGTACTTTGAGCCATAGTCTCCAGATATGAGCGTCATACAGCTGAAAATGTCTCATCTTTGATTGGGTGGCACAGGGAGAGGATTAGCTGAACTGCGGGTCAAGCTACACACGCCACTGGTTGGATACTGATCCAGCCTGCACAGTCTGTGGAGCCGTTATGGTCCTCTGAAACATTTGAGCACTCTTGTTTCTCGCATAATGAAACTGCCTGTCAAAGTCAGTGAATTAGCAATGATGGATCCTTGCTGGTGGCCCTGAGAGATTACCCATGGGAATGCTGGCAAATATCACCCATGGCACTGCTGCAGATTCACACTGTAGTAAAAGCTGTATTTTCTGAGCAATAAAAACTGGAGGAAAAGTGTCTCCAAATATCAGTATAAGTGCTAGTTTTGCCACAGTCATTATGACCAAGGGAAAAAAACATACCAAGAGCAGGCTTCTAGCCACTTCCATTTATGCCTTCAGATTAGATGTGTCCTCCAACCCCCCCACTTCATCCTTCAATCCAATCAATGACTGACCTTGGAATAACTTTTGACCTCCAGGCTGCTCATGCAAGATGCCATAGCAGTAAAAATATAAGGCAGTCCAATGTTCAAACAGTTTCTATAGCTTAATACTACAGGACATCCAGACCATTGTAATTATAATCCATACTCTCCAGTTTATGATGTACATTCTATAACCCCATATTTACAATACAAAAATGACCATGGCTGCCCAGATAACAGAAGAAGAAGAAAAAGAAAGAAGAAAGAAATAGATGTTTTTAGCCATCTCTGCGCTGGCTAGTGGTGAGGCTGCACAGGTAAGTTACTGCCTGGAGTCACTTCCATCCAATTAAACTTGTTCCAGCCTCCTCAGGCCACAGGTTCTCCTACCCAGACAGGGAAGGTCTGGCCTCTCTGCGAGGGCTCAGCTGTGTGAAGCTTCACAGATGAACCTTCCGGTGCCTTCCAACCAACCACTGACTTAGCTTGGTCTCATGCTTCACCTCTCCGTCTGATACGAGCTACAACTCTTCGCTCCCTCGGGCCTTCTTCAGCTTTTGTTCAAGCGGAGCACAGAGACACAGATTCAGTATTAATTGGACCACTGGTGGGCACTGCAAATCTGAAGCATCAGAGATTCTTAAGAAAATCATGAAATGTTAGTTACAGTGACAACAGTAGCAGTACTAATGGTGACTAATTGATTGTTTTGGATCATCTGCCACTACTTCATTTATAGACAAATTCTGGCACTGGGTCCTCAATGCTGAGGCTGTGCCAGTGGAGATGAGAGACAATGAGGTGTGTGTGTGTGTGTGTGTGTGAGAGAGAGAGAGAGAGAGAGAGAGAGAGAGAGGCGAAGGATATATGTGGGATATGGACTCTGGTATGGGTTAGGAATATAACTACCCAGCCAATATACCAACATATTAACAAAGGCAATATACCAGCAATACTGGTAATGCAAAACATGTTGTACAAAAGAATAACTTAACAATAAATACAAAATTCTGACAGTAGTTCAGGTAGAAGTCAGCTCAAAAAGTATTTTTTTAAAAGTGCTTTAAAGTACGAAAATGAGTTTGCTAGTTTGAACATGTCAGGCAGGTTGCTGCAGAGCTTATGGACTGTAAAGGAGAAGCATCCTGGTCAGTTTTCATCCTGGACTGTGGAATGATCAGAGGAGCTCTTCTCAATTAATTTCTCATGATGAGTTAAAAGCTCAGAGACGCAGCTTGGCACTAATCCAAAACGTGACCAGTACAAATAACTTCAAATCATATGTTGTACTGGTAGGTCCTGCAGTGAACCTAACAAGGCAACACACTGTGTCCTCTTGGTTCCTGTCAGGAGACTATCTCCATTTGGCAGAACTGTAATCTGCATACTCTGCTGGCTGTGACAGGTGAACAGAGAGTCATAATAGTAAAGACACAACAAAATTAAACCATAGATCACATTTTTCTGGCAATTAAACACGGGGGGAATTTAGAGAAAACACAACTACTCAACATTCCTAACATGTTCGCTCAGGATTATATTGGAGTTAGAAAATAATGCCAAAATGCCCATAGTTATAAGATACTTTGTTGCAGAGTGGGATCAAAAGGCTTGGGGTTTAAACAGTAGTGGCCCCAACAATGTTAACTTCAGACTTACTGGTATTGAGTTATGAGTGGTTAAGAGGCACATAGTACCTCTGAATACTCAGAAAAACAATGTAAAGTCATTAATTGTTTCATAAGGCTTTTGCAAAAATATGACCCAACGTATTTGGAGAAAAGGACTGGACCCAGAATCGACCCCTGGGGGGCACCACAGGTTGACCTGGACTCTGCAGCATATTATAGGAGGCAAACTAGTCTAGAGCAGGATCACAGATATTTGAGTGTTTGAAATGCATGAGCAGGAGAGGATCAATAATTTTAAAAGCTGGACTAAGCTCTCATCAATCACTAAGACATTTATCACATGAGAGGAGCTGTCTCAGTGCTGTGATTTTTTCTGAAGAACATTACTGCTCATAATTGTAAGTGGTAACTAACATTTCTGCTCATGAAAGTAACTAACTAACTTCCATAGTTCCGCATTAAATGTGACAGGTTGCAATATGTTATGCAATGTGCAGTGGACCTAGGTTGACCTATATATATATATAATATGTCACCCCCTTTAGAATTAGTAGTAGTAGTGGAATTTTAAAGTAGTAGAATTTTAAAGAAAATATAATGAGAAAAAAAGACACAACTCGGTTAAGGTGATCTCTAGACAGCCAGACAGCCAGTTTAGCCAGAACAGTCCCAGCGGCAGAGGGTTTTAAAGTCCCCATGAAACGAACTCCCATTAGTAAGCTTCAGTGGTAGAGTGAGTCTGACCCGGTACTTTAATGCGGACATGTGTAAGAATACACAGCATTGTGTGGACTTTCACATTTATGTGTGGGTCAGATGAGGATGACTCGGAGCCTCATCTGACCCATATTCAATTTGTGCATGGCAAATGAATGCTCCAGAATTGGTGTGTGTGTGTGTTTTTCAGTATTTGCACACATGTACATGCACACTCTCTCTCTCTTACTTTGTCTCTTACGCTTAAATGACTGTGTACATAAACCCGCATGCGCACGCACACGCGCCTACAACTGCCCCCACCCCCACTGCTATATAAAATTATTAGCCTGTAACCTACAGGATATGGAGATTTTTCTATACTGTGGGTTATAAGAAATGCCTCTGAAAGCCTGATGACATGCCTGTTTGAGTTTTGCTTGGTTCTGGTTTTGGTTGTTAGCTCAGTGAACTAAGAAAAAGGGTGCGCAGGCAGAGAGCTTCAGTTTAACATGTGAACTTTACAGGGCAGGGTCTCTCCTGGATGAAGTGAGGCATGAGAAGTATCACTGATGGCAAACAGTTATGCAAAACATCATCAAACATAAACACCAAACAAGCATTGGCCAGAGAGGGGTTAAGAGAAATAAGCCACCACATTGTGCTGCTTGGTGCTAATGAATTAGCTGTGGTTGTGGTTAAGGGCATAAAACTACAGTTAATGAACTAACAGTTTTAATTCTGAAGAAATGACCTGTCTGGGCAAACTGTTAACTTTGTTGCAGATTGTGAATGAAACATGTAGAGTTCATTAGCTAGAGCTGGACTTTGGGCTCTGCTTTTGTGTCCAACTATGACATTTAGTGAGTGGGATGTTACGCAACAGATAAGCTGTCATGCATTCTGATGCCTAATTGCTGCACAAGCTCCATTTGAATCTTCCTTTTTTATTATTTATTTATTTATTTATTTTTTACATTAACATTCCAAGTGGTTCATTATCATGTCTGGGTGACATCTCTGTGTCAAATTAATGATCTGTTCAAACAATACCAAAACAACACACACAGGAAATAAATTAATCCCTGCTAGAAAATTCT
>OMLF01001963.1:4279-17968 GCA_900302615.1 Holocentrus rufus | reverse complement strand
AATAAAAAGATAATCCTTGAGGATGACATCACTGCACAATTGCAAGATTTGGAAATGCTTACAATAATCAAGGGACATAAACAAGTGGGAAACACTGGGAGAGCAGTAAGATGTCGTGATGAAGTTGCATTGCTGCAGCAGCTGAGCTCTGGCTGCAACTTGACCAAGGCATGCAGATGAAAGGCAGTGGGAGGTGCAGATTGTACCCTTGATGTGACATAGCTATTACAAAATGGACAGTTTATACCGGCTTTTAAAAGCTTAATAGAACGCAGGCTCAAGGGGATTATCTAGCAGCTGCTGGAGGCCACAGAGGGAGGCAGAAATTAACCTCTGCATGTGAGAGGCCTCTTCCACTCAGCTGCACGACAGCCTCGCAATTACCTCAGCACACAGGCAGCACATACTTCTTTCATTCTCACCTGGCCTGCTATAACTGAGGAATGTAAGATAATCCTGTGAAGGCATTTTTTTTAACCTGAATCTGTTTCTTGTGTTTTTTCACTGCTATCAAACACATCCAGGATTTTGTCCTCAGACTTCTTTTTCTTTGTCTCAGAGATGTGGTAGTACAATGAAGGTGAAACTGCATATTCATGTACCGCAAATTATATCCACCATCAGTGTGTGAATGTGTGTGTGAATGGGTGAATGTGAGGCAGACATTGTAAAGCGCTTTGAGTGGTCAGTAGACTAGAAAAGCGCTATATAAATGCAGTCCATTTACTTTGTTTTACTATCACAGTACAATGTCTTTTTAACAAGCAGGGCAATAGTGGATATTACAAAGTCTAACTTGGTTAAAATACGATGCCACACACTGTTAATCTAAAGAAATGAACCACTGGCTTTCATATTCTTGGCAGAGATATCCTACACTGTAACACTGTCAGGTTAAACTTTCACTTCAGGCATTCTGGTTTGTTGGGCAAAAGCACTGAATATACTCCCATTTCACATAAACACACACCTGAGACTTGGGAGGTTGTTAGGGAGCGTTCAGGGTGTGAATGATAAGGTGGATGGGGCAGAGGGGCAGTAGGACAACCCCCTTTGTCCTAGGTGATGTAACTTCCTCTTGTCGTCTGAATTGCAGCCATTGACAGACTTGCAGAGATTAGTGGAATCAGGAGCTGCTTTATATACTGGCTGTTACAGGCCAAGATGTGTGGGGTCATTCACAGTTGACTCTCATGGCCGTGCTTTTAATTTGCTGTAATTCTCAACATATTCCCCTTTCCTTTACTCTTCTCTCGCTTTCTCTGTACTTTACGACTTTACAAAACATTCTTTTCATAGTACTGCAGTGTCCTCTAGAAGTCAGTCTCTGTGCATGTGTGTGTGTGTGTGTGTGTGTGTGTGTTCATGCACTCCGTGAGCCCCTACATACCATTCCCCTGTGTATTATTTCAAAATTTTCTCAATGTGACAGATTTTTACCTTGACGAGGTAGCAGCCTGACATTGGATAAGTCAAGAATAAAGCCTCCGTGTGTGCCTTGAAGATGAAGATGAAGCATGGACAAGGCGGGAAGTTGGCTTCTCAAAAGCAGTTTGAAAACACATCAGATGTATCTTTCTTTAGGGAGAGTGACTAGCCCACCCTCCTGCACTGGATTATGAGCTGTTTTGACAGCTCACAATATAGAGAAGGTAATTTAATTGCTAAGTTAATTGTGAGCCAGAAATTCTTTGCATGCAGCAGTGACAGAAAGTTCATGCCTCTGAAATTAATTTGCACTGGTGCTACATAACACATATGAGCATATTTTCCCAAAAGAATAGCACTGAGTTATTGGTGAAAATTGGCGGGGGACTGACATTTTCTTGTATAACTTCTGCTGATAATTAGATCATTCTGTTCCCGCACTTGTTTGCATGTTAGCACATCAAGAGAAGCTGAGATGGGGTGAGAGGTTGCATTGTAATGAGAAACGGAATTCACAGTCCTGTAAAGGCAGTCTGACACCCAGGGTGCCATGCATATCTGTGCATATGTACTATATATTTATATCTTTGGCTGTATATGTACAGAATATAGAGTATGTATAAGTATATCCTGCATATACACAACCAAATATTTGCAACTGGCTTAGTTACATTTGTAGCATGCAAGATTTTTCACTGCCATTGTTGCATGCAGGATGAATAAATAGCAAAGCAGCCCGATAACCCCCCCCAACTCCAATACCTTCATAACCTTGAGTTCTCCAGCCGCTCTGTCCATTGCACCCATATGTTCTCTCAGTGTTGCTTGACCCATATACGGTAGTTGAGATAAATAGTGAGTGACACCTGGTACAAACAGGTGCACAGCCCACCCTGCAATAATGAGCTCAAACTGCAGAGGAGACAAACTCACTGGAGTATTCATTCCCTACCTCTATGCAGAGATTGACTGGTTTGTGTCCTTTTGCATCACCACAAATTTTATAATCATAAAAAACAGTAAATACTGTTTGCAAAATATTGTCACTGCAGCATGCTCCTCTAAAATTCTGCAACCCTTGGGATAAAATAAATAAATAAATGCATGTTTCCGTATTTGAAAAGTCATTTTGGGATCAGATTAGCATTTAGGAGATCCAAAACAGCAAATAATACTGTATATACCTGACTGGCACATAGTAGATGTATAAGATCACCTACTGCTCTGTGAATGCAGAGAGTTGGGGAAAAAATACAATGGAGCCAGACAAACACAACCCGCCAATTAGCCCTCACAGGCTTGTACACACACACACACACACACACACACATACACGCACACACAATCACAGTTACAGCTAGAGAGGCCTCTGGGGTCAAAGATGAGAGGGATATGTTGCAGGCAGCTTCCAGTGTGCTTCAGACAATAACACACACCATTTGTGAGACAGAGGAGAGCGCTGATCTGTGCCTTCCACATATCTCCAGTCTTTTCATTTAGACTTTAAAGGTATGCTATCGCTCAGTTAAGCAGAACACAGCCACACACTTTTAAAAATGTTACAAAAATAGAAGATGGTTATGGTGTATGCAGTGGCAGTGCTGCTTGTAAAATTTTCTGTAAGATTTGTGAGTTTTGCTAAAATTATACAGAAAGCATATCAATAACGTTTTTACTGCAAAAAAGTAAGATTCTGACAAAACCAAGCTGGAGAAAGTAAGTATGAAGGAAAACAGAGGATGGCTCTGCTGATTTCCTGATAATCCTATGTTTGTTAGTCCTAATCCAGGCCCTCCAGTCCCCAAAGTCCTATGTTAAAAAGATTAGTGTTCTTCCCTTTGGGTTTAGTTGGTGCTAAAGTGCAGCAGGACAGCAGAGGACAGGGATTCAGGGCAGGAACCAGGTAGCAGGAGCTACTGCAGAGTTTGGACAGGATGTACATACAAATGAAGGGCAACACCAAGATTCCTAAAAACAATAAACAATCGTCCAAAATTTTGTTCTGGTGAATTTCAGCATTATGGCCCAACCATATCATACTCACAAGCCTGACTGGGAATGCAAATATCTAAAGAAATTATTAGAATATATCAATGATCTACTAGAAATTATGAGACCCAAAATTACCATGAGCTTCAGTGGTGTTTTCTTTTTTTAGACTAACATCTTTCTTTATCTGTATATCTGATCATTTATGCTTGTTTATCTATCACACTGCAAATATGTCCTGCTCTGCATTATAATATAGCAGGCCTTCAAATTTCAGTTTCTGTTCACTTTTTTTTAGTTAAGTGCAGGACACTGTGAGCTGATGACTGGGCTGAATTGGATGCATTTTCAAAAAACAAAAAAACAAAACATGTCCAAGCTTACCAATACTTAATAAAATATTGCGTTTATTTTCTTCTCCGCAATGTCGGCATGTAAAATCCATCCCTTCCAGTAAGTTCACAACACAATCAGTTACTTCCAATAAGTTTACAACAAATATGTTTTCTCCCTGGCACAGTCAAGAACTATTTGCTTTCTTCCAGCAACACCTGTGAAAACTAACTTAAGTGTTTCCTGTTTCTGGCCTGAGCCTTTACCATGCACCACCTAGTGCTCAGAGGCAATTACACCTTAACAGTAAATCAAATACATGGCTCCCACAGTAAGTATAGCCTGCTTTAATAATAGCTGGCCTGCTATTATTTACAGTGTATTTGTTCCACCTATTCCACCTTGGCTCTCTGCTGTGCCCCATTCTGGCTACTTTTCTCCCAGAAAATATGACAACACTGTGGTCATCATAAACACAATCTCCTGATAACAGAACAACTAGTCAACAACCAATAGGTGACATCACAGCCAGGGGAGGAGAAGGCATTTTGTATGATGTACAAACAATTACATGTTGTGGCACCCCTCTTAAACCAATCAGTCCAATTTTGAAAATGGCAGAACACAGCGATGAGACCCACCCTTCATCTTGGTTTTATCAAAATGCTTTCAGTGGCGTCCAAAATATAGCACATGATGTACAGACATCTAAAGAAGATGTTGTGGTGCTCTCCAATTTTTTAAATCCCAGAATGGAACAATGGAGACATGGGGAATTGACAAATGGAGACATACTGTCATTTATGAAAATTAATGGATGGATGAAAGGACAAGCAGTTCTACTGAGAATCGTGAAGCCACTGCAAATAACTGAGCAACAGCACTTAAAGTTGAAAGAAGATTCAAATGGGTTTATTTTAAGATGTGGTGAAACTCAGTAAAGTATAGTCAGGCTACTGTTTAGCATTTGCATATGCTATTCTATCTTAGTCTGTATTCAGAATGTAACTCTTTTATTTGGGAGGAAGCATCCATCCAAACACTCTTCGGGTCTCTTTGCTGGATATCTTATGGCAGACATGTTGTAATGATAGAAAGCTTAGTGCTAAAGTAGCCCAGTTCATTGTGCAGCATTGTCATGTTTTCCAATGACTTACAAGATATAAGAGTGAATATTGTAATATGGCATTGGGTGAGGGCATTGATAACAGATTAAAACTTGCAACTGGAAGCTTCACTTGTTGGATATCACTCCACTTCCTGACCTCGAGTCCAAGAATGACGGCACTGAAGCTCAAAGCACGAGTTTCACACAGCATCACTGGAAAGCAAAGGGTGAGGAACCTGGTAGGCAGAAAACCACGTCACCACATTAGACCTTCAAACCAAAATCAATGGTGCATGCTCTAAATCTATTTGCCAATAATAAACATGCCTGCAGCTTATTTGTGAGAGCACAAACATAGAAAAGCAAGGGAGAACCAGCACAGTCTTTGTGATGACTCATATGTACCTTTTGGTTGAAAACAAATCCCTCCCCAAGGCCAGGCAGCCAGCATGTATTATGCAAGTTTTCCCTAACCCTGAACATCAGACCACCCACAACTAGCAGCACTTGAGGGTGCGTCACATACTCTTTAAGGTCAATAGGTTAATTTACCATATGAGGTAAAGCAAAAAGATTCTCAGCTTCAGATTACTCACTTTCCTCACTTTTTTTCTCTCTGCTATATATTTCTGATACACAATTTGTTGCTCTGTGATGGATGGAGAACTACCTAATGACCAGGTGAATAATATCTGTATATACATGAAAAGGATGAGACTGAACTGAAGCATGAAGAAAGAAAGAGAAAGTGGTAAAATAGATGAGTAAACAGACAGGAAAGAAGTGAAAAACGTGTGTTCTAATTGGCCCACCATATTGAGCAGTGATATAACAAGAAAGACATCAGACATGTTCATTGCTGAAAAACATCCTCGTCATGTAATCTGAGTTAAGCTGTTTATAGATGGATTTGATTTCTAAAAACAGTTCTTAGGCACAACTGCCCATCAACAACCGCAGGATCTTAGTCAGCTGCACCCAATTTGTGTCGAATCTGCAGGCCGCTGTACTTGCCTCGCTGGAGGTGAGAGAACAAGAGATGACGTGAGGAAACAAGATGGAACGATGACAAATCAGTGCATCTGCGTTTCCTCAGCAGCTCAGTGTGACTCTCGCACAAACTTGGTCCCCCTGGGCATGGCTGCCTCATATCACCATCTCTCACCCAGTTGTCACCCAGTGAACTGATCTAGCTTTGATCGCACCATGCTGATGGACCATATGAAATCTATGGATTGTCTAGCCACACAGCTAATCAGAGAGGAATCCCCAGCTGTGCCGTAATGCAGCCAGACATGAACGTTGTGCCACTAATTTAATGCTTCACCTTCTTCTTTGGATGCCCTGGAGGCAGAATAACAAGTTTGTATTGATATCAAATGGAACCACTAGCAATGGGTGGGTCAGCTTGGTAATTTGAATAAAGCCCACATCCGCATCTGCATCTGCATCTGCATCAACATTGCATAATGCGAGGATGGATAAAGTATGGGAGGATATAAGCTAATTGAGCAAAGAATATTCTTGTGTATGGCACTTTATATTGTTATTGTTTTAATCACTTCACCCTGCAACCCACCCACAATTATTTTTCACTTTGTTTTGCTGACCCGTGACCGCTCGAATCCACAGTTTACCTATGGGACCTGTGGGATGTGGTTCGAACGCATCACGCATCACTAGTAACTGCTGATGGCTCCAAAGTAAATATTCATCTTGTTTGGATGGGGCCAGTTTATAGATTTTGTAGCAGTCAGTTAAGTGAGGTAAAACGTATTTATAGAGACCTTCATCACAAAGCAGGTCTCAAAAGACTTGACAAAAACAAGGCTAGATCGAACTTATCAACAAGCACAAATGTGGCAATACAGTATATAAACAAAATATAAAACCAGGAGAAAAAAAAGACACAAAATAGTATATTGAAAAGACCTGAGAAACCTAGACTTTAAAAATAGACTTTTAGTGAAGACAATGAAAATCTTCAATCTAACAGCTGAGCGACTACCAGTGGATACTGCATGCAGGTAATGATGTTTCAGTAATCATGGTAGATTATGATGATTAAGAACTGAGCTGCACATTAAACTTTGCCTTTTTCCTTTGGCTTTATCCTATCCACCCCCGCTCCTCTGTTTCTTAGATACTCATAGTCCCACTGCAACATCACAGCCCTTTCCTGGAAGCAGTTGTCAGGCCATGTATGTTTGTTTGAACACTAATGACAGACAGTCTGTGCCTGATGCTTTCCATTACCTCTGAAGATGGATTGAATGATGTGACTGGACTACTGTGAGCTGAAACAGAGAGGAAAAGTAATGAGGAAGAACGGATTAGACCACGGTATATTTCATAATCTCCAATCTAAGAAGACTGCGTGGAAGAGAAAGTATCAGGATTAGAGGATACGGCTGAATCAGTGAGGTTCTCCATCTCTCTTTCACCCCTGTATCTTTTTCTATTTTGCTTGCACAGCCATCAAAGCCTCAGTAATTCAGACTATGATCTGACTGAGAAAGTAGGTTGATACAGAGAAATATCATCTGATACCTGTGGATTACTATTCAAAGACCCTCCACATACTTCACCCCCTGATCCACAGGGGGTAAAATGTATGTTGCATGAGTTGAACCTGCATCACTGTCACTGATTTATGCTGTAGAGAAACAGGCAGTGTCTTCTAGTCCATGCCATTCAGAAACAGCTGGCAATCCCAATTCATCAAAGCTGTAAATCAACTGAGAATACATCAGTGAAATTACCAGGGAGAAGCAATATTAAAATCCTTTATATGGTATTAAGAGGACAGGCTTATATAATGCAGAGCTCCTCTACAATGAGATAATACCCGACACTCTCAACAATTACATAATGGCTGCTCATCTCCACTAGAGCCTGCCTATAGATACTCTGTAGGAGACAAACAATGAACAAATTACATATGGGGCAATTAACATGAAGGCTAAACCTGGGCTATAATTTCAATACTTACAAGACATTTAACTCTAACATGAAATAAAACAAATGCATTTAACTGCATTTCTTTGTATGAGTACTGTGCATGACGCACATTTTCTACTGAAATTCAACCAGCTACATTGGCTCACTTTGCAAAGTGTGTGTAAGAAATGAAGTGTGAATGCTCAGTCAGTTTGTTGTAGAAATGACTGAAGTTTCCATGGACTGCTAATCTTACAATGACTGCTGTTGATTCCTTGATGTACTTCTTAGAATAAGAATAAGAATAGGAATAAGACTAAGAATAAGAATTAGAGAGATGCCCTGGGTTCAGGTCATCTCTAATAATAGTGTGATCACATAATAAGGTGATACTTTATTGATTAACTGTGGGGGATTTCTTTTTTTGACTCCACTCCTCTGGTGTTCAGAGTTCAGAGGAAAGGGCAAACTCCAGCACATCTCTGGAGCTGGTTGGGGTTTCAGTGTCTTGCTAAAATACACTTCAGCAGTGTGGATGCTTACTAACGCAGGA
Source organism: Holocentrus rufus (assembly GCA_900302615.1). Taxonomy (NCBI): domain Eukaryota; kingdom Metazoa; phylum Chordata; class Actinopteri; order Holocentriformes; family Holocentridae; genus Holocentrus; species Holocentrus rufus. Next base: position 9,617 of record OMLF01001963.1, on the reverse strand, counting down.
CCTGAACCCTGTCATCTCTCTCTCTCTCCCTGTTACTATATCAGGTAAACTACTGGAACATAGACATGGGGCTTGCTCAGTTTACAACTAAGACACTGCCAAAAGTAGTAGAGTTCTGTCTGCATAGTTGGCAGAGCTGTAGAAATCACCTTCATGCAGCCTCCGGTGGAAATGAGGCAGGTGGCTCGCTCTGCTCTCTGTACGTACCTCTCTCTCTCTTAGCGAAATTACAATGGCAGTTGCGCTGCATCAACGTATGGGCAATCAGTCAAATTGATTCAGATTCAAACACCACTGGATGAGCTAACGACATCTGGCAAGCAGATTAGTCCATCTCCGAGTAGGGGGGCGGGGTTGAGTGGGGTGAAGTTAGGTGGGGTGGGAGGTTGTTAGAGAGGGAGAGAGGCAAGTAAGGTTCAACACAGAAACTTTGCAGGGAAATAGTTTTATTTATTTCTGTTGGATATGTTTATCCTGTCAGCTTTGTTCCGATGGCAATTCATCATTCACCTGAGAGAGGGAGCGGGGGTGACACGCTGAGAGAGGAGCAATTTGGTTAAAGCGATCCTTTTTGAAAGTAATCAGTTTCAGTAACGTGAAATGAATGACGAGGAGGATCGCTGTGTTCTGAGGGAATGAATGGCCGCAAGTGAAAGGATAGCAATTCACACCCATCATAAAGTCATGCCATTGCTCTTCTGAATATAATGAAGCACTGAGTTATTGCCTAATTAATACCAACCTAAGTACTGGCACTTATAGACATTTAAAGTTGTATGTGGATGAAATGTGCCCTGTCAAAAGCACGTTCTCTCCATTCAATGTGGTAAATACACTGTGTGTGTGTGTGTGTGTGTGTGTGTGTGTGTGTGTGTGTGTATGTGTGCATGCGCCTCCAGCCAAGGTTTAATCTCTCCCAGTCTAAAAAGCCCCTAGAGGACAAGTCCAGACCATCTGCCCCCAGTGCTCATTTTGACCTACTCCAAAAAGACAAGGACACTGAGGCAGCTAGCAGCATCTGCAGTCCTGCTTCTCTGTCTGTCAGTGTCTTTCTCCCACACGGTTTTATACTTTTGAGGATTCCTAGAGCTACAAATATGTCATGCCTTGAAACAAACAGTATTCTTTTAAAGAGTCAAAAAAAATGAGCTGTTGGCTACCCAGGCTATTGTGCTACATTTACAAAACCCCCCCAAAAAAAGTCTCAAAACTGCATTCTTTTTCTCAAACAGTGTGAATCCAACAAAAGTCTGCTTGTGGTAGAAGCATATAAAGACAATGTAAAAGCCAGAGAGTGCACATTACACAAAACACAACAGAAATAAACAGAACAAGACTCTCATTACACAGGACAAGCCACAAATGAAAGGGGGAAAAAATCTACCCCTTACTGGGATATAAATGAGCTCAAACGATACACCATTTATGGGCAACAGTAGGTGAGCGGACAAGTGTGTTTAACTGTGTTTAACACATGCAATATTTGATCAGGTTTGAATATAGTGTTGTGTTTGAAAACTCATCAAAAAGATGGAAGGTGGACTGTCCACAGCCGAATGTTTTAATACCTTTGCTGTCTTCGAATTTGTTCCTGAGAACATGCATACCTTAGTCCATAAATAAATCTAATGTCGATTCAAACTTTACGTCCATCAACAAACAACAAACAACTTGAGTGTCCAGGCTGAGATTCAGTCCTAAGTCAAATCGTGATTTTATCTAAAACTGCTCTGTAAGTAGGAGCCTTCAACAGACCAGTATTATGTCCCATGGGGATAACATACTTGTCTGGATATGAAGAGTACCATCATATATACTAACCTATTTGTTTAAAATAAATGAATAAATTACAAAAAAACATACAAGAGGATACTGTTGTATGTACAAGTAGACGAAATCATCAGGCACAAATCTACAATATAAAAGATGATTCTGACTCTGCTAGTCAAAGCTCCTCATGTAAATCGTTTTAGAGCCTGGCAGCTAAAACTCGGTCACCTTTAGTTATTAACCTGGTCACAGAAACATTTAGAGGGTTCCTGCCTGAGAATCTCAAGCAGCACGCAGACTCGTATGGAATCAAAAGTTCAGAGAACCATGCTAAATCTTAACAGTAATCTCTTGTTCTCCTGAAACAAACAAGCATCTGGTCCAGAGGTGCTAAAACTGGGGAGACAATTGAAGTTTTGACTTATAGTCTCACTGCAGCTTTCTGAACATGCTGGACTCATTTTACCTATTTTTGCTAAAGGGAGACAAACAAAGCATTGCAATAATCAAGGTGACATGAAATGAAAGCATGTATAATCCTCTCTGTATCACTGAAATTTAATGCAGATCTAATTATAGTAATGTTCCTCAAGGCAGGTTTAATATGCGGATTTAGTGGACCAAGGGCGGGTCAGATTTGGCTGGAAACACAGTTAGGGCCAATAACAAAGACTGCTGAAAGATAAATAAATAAATAAATAATTACACACCCAGTCTGTCAACAGATGCATAGAGGCCAACTTATGTAGTTCAGTCAGCTTGACTGAGAGGTACAACTGTGAATCGTCAGCATACCAATGGAAGGGAGACACCATGGCCTCTAATTATGTGACCCAGTAGATGAATATACAGAAAAAAATTAATTGGTCCAAGATTTGAGCCCTGAGGCACACCACAAGTAATCAGGGATTGTGAAGAGTAAAACCCATCCATGGACACAGGAATTTCCCGTCAAACAGGAGGAAAACAAGTCTAGGACCATAGGATGCCAACCCACTCTCTCAATGTGTCACTCAGGATTTCATGATCAACAGCATCAAATGCTGCATCAAAGCTTAGCAGCACAACAGGCAATCGCCTGCATCGGCATTCATTAATATACGACAACCTTGACAAGAGATGTTTCTGTGCTGTTCTGCTGATAGAAACCAGACTGGAACTTTTCAAATATGTTGTTATTGTCCAAATTTCCAGCAGTTGACCTGAAACACCCTTCTCTAGGACTTAAGAGATGAAATAGTCCTGCAGTTGCTGAGAGCATAAAGGTAAATATAATTTTTTACAAGAGGTGCCGAATCTGTTTTTAGTCAGGAACAGATCAAATAAATCAGAATATTAAAGATTTTCAGAGCACTCAATCTTATGGGGTTGCAAATCACCACTTGATGCCTCAAAACACTATGTTGAAAATTTTATGAAGAATTATTTTTTTAACTCAATAAAATAGGCGTGCCTCAAAACATCATACAGCCTTGTATAGTGGGACTTCTTCTGAGACATTTGAAAGTCCACATCAAGACATCATCAGTAAATTTTCTCAGATATGCTGTCTTGATGTTTTCATAATATACTACAGGCCTGTTTATGTCAATGCATATTTTGCATATCCTACACAACAACAAAGCAGTGGATTTATTTGGCAACTTTGTGTTTCATTTGAAACCGCTTGTTTTTCCAAGTATCAGCTCTATTATCATAATAAAACCCCGACCTCTGACCCTGTATTACTCAAACATGCTGTTATTATATGCTCTTACATAAATACTACTACAACTTTTATAAAGGCTTGATCCTTGTTTCTCACGCACCAGATGCCCCAGATGCCCCAGATGGTGCCAACGATACTTCAGTAACCACAGCCCTATTGTTAATTTTGAGCCACTATCATGAACCGACGATGGCCATACCAGTTAGCAGCTTCTGTTTTGGTATTATACTAATGTAATGTTACATATCCCATCCAAGAGCAGCTGCTTTACTTATAAGTTGCTGTCATTGTGATTTGATATTCAGGATGTAACAGATAGTTTGGGATAAGGTCGTTACCACTGTAGATAAACTGAGATGTTGATTAGCTAATAGAGTGTCAACTAGAATGGCAATATAAAACAAAATTTCTGTTCTGCATATTTGGTATTTTGCTGAAGAGCATTTGACATATATTCTGTTGTGCATTTACTTAAGCTATGGTAAAAAAAAAGCAATGATGATTCTCTACAGAAAGCAAATGAAACAACTACAGACACTGGACATGTGTATCATCAGGTATGTGCAATTTATAACACTCAAGTAAGTTAACACAAGTAAGTTAAATTAACAGAGAACTATTTGGAGGAGTTGTTTCAGATTCAGATTCAGATTCAGAAAACTTTATTGATCCCCGCAGGGAAATTGCTTTGTTGCAGTACTCGTCGCTCAACATACAGTAAGAAAAGAGGTATAGCATACTTAACAAAGGTAAAAACTAGTTAAAAAAATAACATAAAATGACTGTAACAGAAGTAAAGTGTGCAGTGCAACTGTAAATCTGCCAAGGCTAATACAAGTGTGCAAATGGTAGATTAAAAACAAAAATTATAAGAGGACTGATAATAGATGCACAGTATAATAAGTACAAAAATAATGCTTATAATGGTAATGATTATCTGAACAGAGAAAAAAATGTGCAAAGTGTAATGATGAGGTAGAAACCAGTATAAGTCGGGAGCTGACCAAAGGACATGGTAAAAAAGTTCTGTTTCAGAGGAAGGGGAGGAGTTGTAGAGTTGAATGGCCACAGGAAGGAAGGACCTGTGTTCGAGTTCAGAGTGAGGCGTGACTGGTGTTCTTTCTGGGTGTTTAGATTTGATTTTCATGTTTGTTTCTGCATGTTTATTATTGTGACCATGACAACGAAGGTCCTTAACGTAACCTTACACTAACCTTAACTTAAACCTTTTCCTAAACTTAACCAAGTAGTTTGGGTTATTTTTGGTTATTTTGAGAGTTGTTTGTGTGCATGTGTGCTATAAGAAACAGTCCTGTTTGTCATTTTCTTTGAGTCACATTAGAGGGTAGCAACAATTGACCTATGTGGTCGTTTGGGTTGGAGGATGTTTTCTCATTTTTTTATGCTAGACGTTCTAAGCATGAAGGATTTCTGACTCCTTTCACCCTTAATACCTTGGATTTTGGGGGTTGTTTCAAGTTCTCACTACTAACAAATAACACAACAGTTCTCTTGCAAGAGGACTCGCATTTTCAGGCATCTTGGTGTGGTTATGTGATGTGGTTATGTGCTGGGGTGAATGCACCCTTAATTAGCACAGTAATAGCCACAAAATTATTATTGGATTGAATTGTTTTTACTGTTCTACAAATAAATCACTCAATACCTGTTACTTTTTGATTGACATTGTTTGACTTAAAGCAAACCTTAGTGCACATGATCCTCACAGAACACATTACAGATATGTGCTGGAACATATGCATGCTCCATTCATATCAGCTAACACACAAAAAAGTGAGTGTGAATCTATTGGCTGATGGTAAAGCTCTCTTTTTTTTTTTTTTTTTTTTTTTTTTTTTT
>OMLF01001948.1:11253-25882 GCA_900302615.1 Holocentrus rufus | reverse complement strand
ATCACCCCAGAGCCTGACAGAGTTTATCTCCGGGGGTCGCCTCCACTGTGCAGAGACTCACAGACAGACAAAGCCCGGCCCGATAAGATGTGAAATTAAATACAGTTAGCAGTTTGAGACAAAGGAGGGAGAGTGTCACACCGAGCTTTGTACGCCGTAAACGGCTGGCTGCTAGTCGGGGCACAAACACACACACATACACACGCGCGCACACACACACAAACGCCACAGAGACAGCAGGGTGATTCATTTCAGGTTTCCTCTCACATTTAGCCTCATTTGCATCATCCACTGTCAACATATCGCCTCTCCCAGATATGTTCAAGAGCTTTCATTAGACGGCCAGGGGGATGACATCCTTTTTACCCAGACGCACCATTATTAATCACTAGCTCTACTCCTATGTGGACTCATCTCCATCACGGATCAAACGCTATCTGCCTGTGTTTCCTTTCATTCAGCAGACATCCCTGACACCAGCCATCACTACGGCTAAAGGAGACTTATGGGAGTGTGTTGGGGCTCAGACGACCTTATGAATGCAGTACATAAGCGTTTACCACTGAGAGGATATAAATGTGAGGATTTGTTTGACACTGGTAGGATCTGTCAGAGCAAACCTCCAGCAGCCTAATGTGCATACAGCGCACCAACTGGAGGGCTCTCTAAAACAATTAGTGACACTTTTTAAAATGGTGTCGTAGTCAAAACATGCATTGAAATCTCTGCAGAGGCATGATTATAATGTTTAGCTATGATTGTATAGTAATCTCCTTTTCAGTTGGCGGCGGTGTCAAACTCACATCAGGATGTGGCCGACCTCAGCTGTTCAATGCTGATTTTTCCCCTCCTCGGTAGTTAAGAGAAAGTGCAGTCAGGTTTCCAGGAAGAAGCGGTGCGGGGTGTTTAATAGGCTTAGCCTGGTCTTTGGACCTGACCTTTCCCTCTAACAATACTGAGGCCGATGGGCTCGGGCCTGCTATGGGAACACAATGACCCGCGGGTGAAGCCTAATCTTCTCCAACTCCATTCTCTCTGCTGACCAGACGGCCTCCATCCACAGCCTCTCTGTTGCTCCAACTGATGTCTTCCTGCTGAGACAACAGCGCCAAGGAGCTGTCAACAGGCCCGGCCCTGTAAGGCCCCCACTGGCCTCTCACGCAGAGCCCTTCAGGGTCCGCAGGCACCGACACTCCACGCTCAAAGTACGGGTGTTGCTCCGTAGAATGTCGGGAATGATAGGAATGCTGGGTGCCATCATGCACCCTGATAACAGTCTGCGTCTAAGAGCATGATTAGCGCTCTGCCTGGTCGGGCTATCTATGGATGTGACAGAGAAAAGGGGCTGCTGGGTATTGTAGGCCTGTCGTTACAATCCGGCACCTTGTCATTTCAAATGACCTGATCCCGCACCTCCCTTGTCACATGTATAATCATCAACTACAAATTGTGTCACAGAGGCCATATTGCTGTGGAATGATCACAGAAAAATATTATCTGCACGCACAGAGCAGCTGAGTAATTTGAATCATTAGGACTGAGTTTCCAAAAGGCCTCACTGCCTGTCCAGCTCAAACACTAAAGATTAACCAAGTGCTATTAATAGACACGTAATGTGGACTTGAGATCTTACAAGCCCCACCGCAATTGTATTGGAAAGCATGGCCATGCCTCAGTTTGGTCTGGTCTGTCTAATCATGCATTTTAAAAGGGCTTCGCGGGGACAGCATCAATTGAAATAATATTAGCCTATCTGGCATGCAACAACAAGAATAGCAAGTGGCACAGCTGCATAAAAGGTTTCTTTGTTAAGGACATATTATATAATGTAATGAGCAACACACAGCACAGTAAATGCATGCATACACACACAAACACACACACGCACACTCAAGGGCCTGGTCACAGATGACTATGAATACCCTCTTACAAGAGGATATCAGATAGAGAAAGACAGAAAGAAAGGAAGAAAGGAAGAGAGAAAGAAAGAGAAAAAAGAAAGAAATGCATTAGCACCTAAATGTATCCATTGTTATGATACTACGATGATACAACTTCAGAACAGTTTGATCTACACAGGCAATGAAAAGGCAGTTGTGAGAACACATTCTTCTCCAAATGTTTTGTTTTGTTCTGTTTTTTTTTTCTTTTTTCCTTTTTTTTATTGAAATGATAGACCGTGAAAGGTTGTTCTTTCTTCTCCATGCGAGGGAGTAAACTATACAAAGAGATGTTTGATCTCTGAAATCCGATCTGTATTTCTAGCATTGTCTCCCGTTCCTACTGTGGCATCTTAAAGGTCAGGAGTGAAAGGCCATTTGATAACTACAGAAAGACCTTTTGGCTTTATTACACTGCCTTTCATCTCCTTTCCTGCGGAGGTTAAAACAAAGCATTGCATCCTTTGAAAAGGAAAGGATAAAATGGATCGCTTTGGAGCCTCAAGCCTTTTTTTGTCACTGGGGGAAGTCTGGCATCCAACGTACAAGGAACAATCTAGTGGGATATGTTTCCCAGAAAGAGGAGTCTTCTCAGGCAGAATTAGCATATGTCCTCTCAACCTTCTACCAAACCTCTCAATGAGACCCTGAAATCCTATTGAGATATTATTACCACTTAAACAGGGCATTACATGAAACATCCTGGGGATGCACGTACACACACGCAAAAACACACACGCACACACGCACACACAATCACAGCTCAATGACACCCACTTCCCCCTGAATATTCTTTTCTTTTTAATGGTAACCTTGGGAGACGGACTGCACCGGCGCGACACTTAACAGCCACTAGTCTGAGAAAAATGTTTTTGATATGCTTGTGTCATTTAATCATCCACATTCTGCCGCGGCTGTGCAGGACAATTTTGCAGGATATTAACTCCCAACTAAACCCTGGCTTGTATCATTTGTGGGGCCAGTCAAGCAGGAGTCCCAGGAGGAGCAGAGACTTCCTCCTCACAGTCGTAGTAATCTAGGCTTCACGGGGCGCGCACACACACACACACACACATACACACACGCGGACAAACACACAGCTAATAGACAGGTAGAATGAACCATAAAGGAATAAAGGAATCAGGAGATGTTTAGCACGATTGAAGTCCCTTTCTGCCTGGCAAAGGGACGAGTGTATTTGTGATTTGGGTGATCAAGTAAGAACAATAATACAGACAGTAACACATTACAATAATGAGTGCTAGAAAATGGCTTTGCGTGTGTTCTGGATATATATACTCCTGAACAGAAAAATTACTTCCTTTACTTTTATATTCCCACACCAAAGTTAGAGATTGAAGAGCTTTCGTAAAAATGTCACTTCAATGTGATCCATTTGGACAGCTCACATTGCTTAATGGGGTAGGAAATTCATTTTTTTTCTGCTGTGGAACAGACATAGTGGATGATGTGATTCTATGCAAAATATATGAAGCCATTACCAGAAAAATGCATGAGTTTCAATAGTTGGAGGGGGAAAAGTATCTCATAGCGTGGAGGCTATCCCTATTCTTTACCGGGGAGCTTCACACACTCACATACACACACACACACACACACATACACAATGCAAAAGACAGCAATGGCAACTGATGAAAACCATTTTTGTTCCATCACAAAGAACTAGGTCACCCTCTCATAATTGTCAATCATGCAATAAATCTCTCTGTGGCACAAATGAATACTGCATTGGAAATGAGACAAAGCTTATTGGCATGCTATGTCAGCTTGACTCAATTCATCCTCCTTTTCACACAAGACCATTCATATGTGAAGTTGTGTAAGGGTGTCTCTCTCTCTTTCACACTCTCCCTCTTCCTCCCTCTCTCTCGCTCTCTCACACACAAACACACACACACACACACACACTGAGTCTGTCACACACACGCGCACACAGACAGATTCTCACACACTACTAATGTGAAAGTCACACAGGGTTAATGTATGTGGACAGACCATTTCAGCGAAGGGGAGCTTTATTATCATAACCATGTTTATTTCCATAGAGAACATGTCTCACTGTATTTTCTGCACTACTGTGGAATTACTAGGAAAACATCTACTAACTGTTACAACACATTGCTTTCAAGGCATTAGCACATGCATGGACGGAGCTAGACAGCTTTAGATCACGGTTAAAGTGATTCCTATCATACATAAACTTCATTTCGGTTCAGCAATTTTTTTGTTTACATTTGACAGGATTCAGTTATCAAGACATTTATTTTCGCCCTTAAAACGGAAGTGAGCTGCATCCGTGTTTTTTTTTTTTAAAAATGCCATCCTCTGACTTTTCTGCTAACCTCACAGCATACCAGGTGCACAGTGGCCTGTTTCCTGCTATCTGATTGGCTGGGAGCGTTGGCTTGACACAGCACTGCGGCTCCCTCCACAGAGGTTTGTGTCACGTCTCCGAGGACCCGACTGTCACTCTTTAAGAGTAGGGTAATAATAGCCGGGCGCCACAGCAAGTGGTGGCACAGGCGATTTTAAAGAAACATCAGGGAGACGGTGACATTTGAGTCTGCGAGGAGAGAAACCCAAGCGCTGCAACCAATAAAGACTCCCACCGATATTCTCACTAGGCTTAGAGAGAGAGAGAGACAGAGAGAGAGGGAGAGGGCGAAAAGGAGAGAGATGTCAGTGTTAGATGAAAATGTGTTGACCTGGTGATATTGATACCCTGCTCATAACCTCTACAGGTGTGCTCTGCCGTCAGGAAGCAGCTCTGGGTGTGGCCATCTCAATGGAAAACAGCCAGAATTGCAGACCTTATCATTTTACAGTATATCGCACAGCCTGCCGTGTTTACCTTGAAATGCTGACAAATGAAATGATTTTGTATTGAAAAAAAATGAGCATTACTACCCATAGATTTTTTTTTTTTTTTTACTTTTAACATTAATCTTCCTGAACAACATATATGGCATCAGGTAAGCCACAAGAAGCTGAATTTCACTTCAGTAAAAATAAATAAATAAAAACATATTGTTTTGAGATATAACTCATCTACTTAAAGAAGAAATTTGTAATACTTTTGTGATGTGAGAAATGTTTATCTAAAATGCCGTCTTGATTGGTCACTGAATTTTTAATTAGCAGATTTAGCACAGATATGGTGACTTTTTTATCATTTGAAAGACAGAACTGGTACAATCTAGCAATTTGTGTCCAGCATTGCTGTTAAAACCAGTTAGATCCTCTGCTCAGATAGGATCCAAAAAATATTCAAAGAACAATCTAACTCAGTAATTTACCAATTAAAGAAAATTTATCTCATTGATGTTACAGTGCGTTGATACTGCAAGATTCAGTGAAACTGAGATGAGGCTGAGGGAAAAAAAAAAGTGAGTTACATTTTCATTTTAATTTGACATCGGCTCTGACTGTCAGCACAAACATTACACAACAATACTGATATCTTATAACGTTCAACAGTATTCGATTTAAATGATTTATCTCATTTTTATTTTCCCTTCACAGCCTTATTGATGCCTATCTGGGTCGAACACTGCAGTCTCCAAAACTCCAAACACATCAGATCAGGGAAGTCTCTCGCCTGCTGCCTCAACAGGAAGTCATCCCTCTGACATTTAGGCACACTGTTAGCTGTAATTCAATGCAACAAATTGACTGAATAAACTGTTTCTGGTGTCTGAGTGAATTCAGTCTTCACATAAATAGCTTTAGGGGCCTTTTCTTGGTTTTTCGTCACAAGGTATTGACTGAGCAGATGCTTTGAACAGCCATAGAATGTGCTGCTAGTCTCAAGTGTCATTAGCTTCAGGGCTTTTCCAGCTAGCGCCAGGTAAAGATTAGATAACAATCAGCCCTTTAATAGATACTGTTGGAGGCACTGGAGCCATTCCTGTGCTGCGCCGTTCCTCTGAAGCTAACAACAGAAGAAGAGAGAGGGGAAACGGATGTCATTTCCTCCCTGGTTTCTCCTCTGTGATGTACCACTGAGCGCAGCGAGGAGCAGGCCTGTTGTTAAATTACATGTAACTACAGGCCTAAACTAGAGTCAACATATACTAAATTATTTGATTTTTTTCCAAAGAAGGCAGCCTGTTGCTCTAATGGGTAACTCCTTGTGCAGAAAAATGTGTGTTTGCATGTGTGTGTGTGTGTGTGGGTGTGTGTGGGTTGTGTGTGTGTGGGTCAGTGGGTGTGTGTGCATGTGTGTATGCATGTGTGAGATTTAAGAAATTCTAATTTGAATTTGAATAGTCCAGTATTTTAGGTATTTGCTGTGGAAACATCAGAATTTTTAGGTGGGTCATTTGAGCTGCTAATCGCATGCAAATTGAATTATTTTGCAATTAAAAATGTTCAACATTATACATTACTGAGAACCATTTCCATGTGTCTACTTTTCCAGCAGTAACCTGGCACTAAAAGATAGTACAACAAACTCAAAACATCTTGCTATGTCACGATCACCCAAGAAATCACCTGAATTTAAGGCATAAAGGCCAAATTCTCTCTTTTGTACTTTAAATAGAGAAATAGCAACAAAGAAAAAAAAGGAGATGGCACGTCTCTGGAATGTGTTTCCTTACTTTTACTAAAATAAAGAAAATGTTCGAATAATATGAAGTGCATTACTTCATTGAAATTCCAAAAGTACAAGGGGCTTTTTGTTGGATGACATTCCTTTCTTATTATACTCCAATTATTGAGGAGGAGTCCCTTGTATTGGGTAGAGAGCTCCAAAAACATTGATACAGGAGGAATAACATCTGCGTGTTTACTCAGGAGAAGATTCATCCCTGATAGCCTCCACGAAAATGAAGAGGGGGAGAAAAAACAAGTGGAGGAAATTTGTGGAATCCCATCTGAGATTGCTTCCCTGATGGATTCCTTTTCCTGTCAGCTCAGACGAGAAATGAAGCCGGGGAAAATTAACTCCTGATACAGCTACGCCGAATTAGACCGAAGAGGGAAAAAAAAAACCTACACACTTTTTAAGGATTCCAGCCTTGTCATTTTCAATTTTCTGCTCTTTGGACATGCTTGTATTCAGATTCCCCAACATCTATTCGCCATATCAATCCTAATTAGACAATCTGGGCCCACGAAGGATGGGAGCGGAGTTATTTGCATAATTTAATCATAAATACTCAGTGATACATATTTCCAAATGCATTTGTACAATTATCTTTTCATCCTTGGGGCAAAAGTATTAATATGATTAGGCAATAATTCTTTAAAAAAGGGGGGAAAATAGGAAACCAGCAAGTGTGCACTCTTTTTAAACTCCAGCTTTGGGCTATATGAAAAATTAATTAATTTCTGAGGAAAATCAATTTCTCTATGTGACCATATTAGACAGAGCCAGGCAAGGGCCTGCATTCCTTCTCCAATCAGGAAATCTCATCTGCTCCCTCTAACTTCTGTCAGTTGCATTTAACATCCTGGTCCGAGCACAAGTGACTTCCGCCATGCTCCCTAAATGTGCAGTAATGTGAAGGAGCCCGTGAGTAAAGACAAGCTAGGGAGAGCTGACTGAGGAAGGAAGAGCACGGAAATCAGAATGACCCAAAATCCATTGCTGGCCTGTCAGGCAATCAGTCTCAGGTGCAAAATCATCAGGCAAAATCACTGTTAACAAATCTGGTTTAATATGCTATGTAATTCATATTGACAGAGGGGTTTTAAACTGCTTAAGTCTGTTGTCTATAAAAATCACCCTAATATCTCTTTCATGGTTGGTTAAGATAGTAAAAATAGGTCATTTGAATGTATTGATCACAGAGGAAAGACCTGATGGTGATGTATTATTTTAAAGAAAGTTATTTAGCACAAGTATCCCAAAATTCACTGCTAATTCTATTGCTGATGCCCGTCCAGTAAAGGCATGCAAATAAGATGGGAGCTTGTACAACTAATGCATCCAACAGGCAAATTAACAATACAGGCCTCTTTGCCATGCAAATAGCCTCTAAATCCACAAATGATATTAGACAATGTTAAACAAAGCCTCTTTAACAAGTGGAATCTGTTTTGAGCTTTAATGGAAGATATAAAAAAAAGACTGTATAATCTTGAAAAAATATGAAAATTAATGTTACTTTTGTGCACCGAGTATAGTCACAGGATTATTCTCCAAAAAAAAAGAAAGATTTGTTTTAATTTGCACTTGTTCCAACTGAATGAATGTCAAGTCAATAAAGCAATTGTGATTTTCAAGGAGACTCTATTTGTTTGCAAAAAAAAACACCTTGCCGCCATCTGCCAACTGCACAGTTGATTTGAGCACATGTACTGTACCTAATCAAATTTAGCAGAGCCCCTCTGATGGATTAAAAATGTAAAAAGAGAACTTCAAAATGTTTTTTTTTCCTTTACTACAGAAACAACACACGGTATAAGTGCCAATTTGACTTTCAAGAAAGTACTTGAATAAATTTGGATTTTTAAACAGTTTTGTATACCATCGTCTCTCTCTCTTTCTCTCTCTTTCTCTCTCTCCCCTCTCTCTCTCTCTCTCTCTCCCTCTCTCTAATCAGGCATCTGTCACTCTGTTTTTGAAGTTATTATCGCCCAAGCTCCCTCTTGGATGTGGTTGCTGGGTGACGGGTATCTTAGCACCCACTCTGACTAGGAATGATTTGAATGGAATCCAGAAATCTCCCCTGAGTACCTGTAAACACATCCGTGCCTTGTAGAAAACAAATATATTATAAGAGAGCTCAGCAGAGGAGAGGAGGGAGAGAGACAAGCTGGCACCCTCAGTGGCAGCTCACACTGAGCGCTAAACAAAACAATTACCGTCATTTGCAAATATGTGTGTTTAGGCATAAACACTCTTGAAATAAGAACAAGAGAGGTGATGGCTCTCATAACACGCACTGTCATATCAGTATCAATTAGATATATTTGTTGAACCAAAAGCCATTTCACTGTGACCTGTCACTCGTAACATTTCAGAGGAAGTTCTATTTGACTACAACGAGAGGGGAAATCTATTTAAGAAGGGCATGTAAGTGAAAAGCCGTCCCATTCCCAGTGGTGGGACATTGTCTGGGGCATGTGGTTAACCTTCAGGGGTAGACAATGATTGTCAATTAACTGCTGCATTTCTGCGCCCCAGCACCGGATAGCCTGCCTCCACAAAGCACACCAATGAGATATGTGATATCTCTGCACCGCCCCCCATGTTATAATAACCTTTCACAGAGTTCAAGTGTCACACGGCAATAAGAACCTTCTCCATCCCACCGCAGGGAAAATGAAAAGGAAAACAAGTAGCTGGAACAGAGGGCTCCTGGAGGGCTCCTGGAGGGCCAGAGTCATAATGTAGGGGAGATTACTGAACCTGGATCAGTCTGGGAGTGAGGGGGAACACTGCTAATCTGGCCTGAGAGTCCTTAAGAAAATGAAGGGGCCAAGAACGACTATATCCCTAGTATCTATAAAGATGAACAATAATTACTATAATTACTGTGTCCCTTATTAGGTAAAGTACTCAGAGCTCAAATACCCTTCACGGTGAAACAATATAAAACCAAGGCTTCAAAAGGAATTATCATTTTCAGATGCATCTCCAAAATGCAAATAAAAAAAAAATCTCCCATGTTGCAGTTCCAAATAAAAAAGAAAAAAGTGTTTTCAGTTTAATGTCTTCAAAAAGTGTAACCCTAAAGTAAGCATGGTGGGGAACAATTTGGCTAGCGCCTGTTTTTGTCCGCATCAAAACTAAAACAGCGGGATGCGGCAGTGCTCTGTGATGCTATTCACATTCGCACTGTGTGTAAAATGAGAGTGGTGTTGTTTTAACACAATAGACCCTGAGAGGAAAAAAACGGCATGTGAAATAGTGAGACCCATTGTACAGGAGTATTATTCACCTCATTGTTATCACTCCGCCACTGTATAAAAAGAGTAAAGCGACATTGTGGTATTAGGGGCGAGATGAAAAGCTAAACAATCTCGGGCAGCAGACCGCTGTTGTGTAACCTGAGAGGGTTAACTGGTGCACTGAGATACTTTTTTATCTGACAATAAGTCGCTACAAAACAGAACATCGACTTAGAGAGAGGGAACTCGTTTTAGCCTACAGGGCAACCTGTGTCCTGTTTACTGAGACTGATCATTTTGTCAACAGCAGTTCAATGACAACCAGTGTAAAGCACACATCCCAGCAAATAAAATCAACTCTTTCTAAGTAACAGAAGCCTCTTATCCAGCGGATGCCTCGCTGTTCCATGATGTAATTCTCCAAATGGGGCAGGCAGGCAGGCAGGCAGGCAGGCAGGCCGGGTCTGAGTGATTGATTTCAGCCCAACACCGGGAGAACCTGGCTGCTTTCAGAGACAATTACAGTCCTGTCCATGTGCCCGTAATAGCCCAGCACTTTAGCGTCATTAAAGCGACGCGAGGCACTGCATTATCCTTTAACCCCATCGCTGGCCATCCCCCCATTGACAACCCGGGGAGTTCAACCACACACTCTGTCACCTGGAGCCCCACACCAGCCTGTAGAGGAGGGACACTCCACAGCACATTCAGCTCTATGCTTTCTCTATATGAAGGGGGGGGGGGGATCTTTGCTCCCTTCGTGCTCTATGTAAATTATGCTTAAGCACAGGTGAGTTGTTGAGACAATTGGTACTGGAATGGAAATATGAAGCTGCAGCATAGTTATGAGGTCTATGTATGTGAGCGTGTGTAGGTGATGGCAATTGTTTCCAGGATCAAGCATTAAGAAAGTGAAATATGTGTATATTGACAGCAAGTATGTTTGTGCCGTAGCAGCAGGAAAGACAGACGAACTGCATGAGCAGAAAGGATTAGAAAATAACTCACTATCATCTTAATGATTCCTGCATCGTTCTTTTAATCTTTCCAGCATGTTTGTAATAGTTTTATGTTTTCTTGCTGTCTTCCTAAAATGTTTTGGGAGTTAAATGATTTAGGATTTTCTAAGCTGGCTTGATAGTGTTCTTTGCAGATAAGACAATTACTTTGATTTAAAAAAAAAAATGGATTCAAGTTAACTTCATCATACAAGTGCATCTGGGGTACAGACAAAAAAATCTTTGTTTGCAATACAGTTTGATTTAGAGTTAATTTGTGTGTGTGTGTGTGTGTGTGTGTGTGTGTGTGTGTGTGTGCGCGCGCACACGTGCACATGCATGCGCTTGTGGCATGTATACATGCTTGCATGTCTGTGTAAATATAAGCATGTGTGTGCATGAAATATCACATAACTGTAAGGTCTGCAGTAAGTTTAATTATACAGTACAATTTACCAAAAAGCTGCATTTTTTTTTACCTGAGACTACCTTATGACTATTAAAATGTTTATTGCTATTCTCCTCTGATGTGAGTCTTTCCATCATATTTGCATTTCCTGCTCATTTCTGGGTAGGAGATCAATATGGAATCAATCATAGTGACAGGTAAGATGGCAAATTTGACCAGGCTGAACCATCCTGTGAGGCTGAGCAATACATCAAAGCATATGAGCAACAGGACAGTAAAAATGGCTTTTAATCAAATATTGATCTCCACTTAAATCATTCCATATAAACCCATATAAAGCTTTAAAAATTGAATTCAATAATATGGTGTAATGCATTAATTCTCACTTCTGTAGTTGCTCACCCCCCAACTGTACAAAAATGTCATTATATTAATGAAATCTAGGTTGCATTAATGAAGCTGTTTGACTGAGGTATACCATAAATTTCTGTGTCTAATAATTATTTCTGCCATTTATGTAAAATTGTCTTTTAACAGTAACTCTCCTGCTGTGTGTGGAGTGTAACTTCCTACAGAATTTATGTCCTGACTATCAGTATGAAGGAACTGTTATTAAAAAAAAATAATAATTCTGTGTGATCTAAAGCTTCAGTGTGCTAATTCCGATTATCTGCGTTTTTCTTGTTTACTTTAGGAGACGCAAAGTTACAGTAATTGAATTGATGTTACCCCTTTGGCAAGGGCAAACAATAAGGCATAACCTAGTTTTATTTCAAAGTCGCTTAATAACAAAGTTCAGCTAATAGTTGCCTAAAATGAAAGTGGAATTATTGTAAAGCATGCTTCACGGCGAGGATGACAGTTTTCGCTCCGGGGCTCTTGTTTCTGAAATTATCTTTGTAACGGGAGGTCTACCTGAAGTTTACTCAGCAGCGTTGTGAAACTCAGTCGAGGTGTAGCCCAGGCTATCGATTCATTTGTTCTGGGCAGGCAGGCTATCCATCATGGCACAGCTTTGCTCTACACGTGTTAAAAACTTTCTCTAAACTTTTTCTCTGACGATGCGCACTGGCCTCGTCCAATCCAACAGGCAACCACGAGCACATGCTTGGATGTTTGAATGCACTTGGACAGTTTGACACATACACACATGCATTTTCTAAACACCATAACGACAAATTAAGAAATTAAGCTATAGTGTAATCATATCCCTTAAACCACTTATACATGAAAAAGGAAAAATGTCTCCCCCTTTCTTGCTCCTGCGCCTTTACGCACGACCGGGCGTAATGACATTTAAACCAAAATACCGTAAAGAGAGAGAGAGAGAGCTCTTCACTAACCTCGCATTGGTGCAATCGTTGTAGAGAGTCTCGAAGTCTTTTCTGGAGATGAGTTTACAGCGGTTCACCCCGGGCTGGATGGCGCCGAGCCCTCTGAGGATGCGGACCTGCTCCACATTGCACACCACCGGCGTGATCTCCAGCCGCTTCAGCTTGGTGTAGACCGTGTGCAGTCCGCCGACCAGGTGCTTCAGGAACAGGTCGAAAGCCTGAGGAAGGCAGATGAGCTCGCAGCCGTCCACGGTGAAAGACGCCACTTTGGCACCGCGCAACTCGACCATCTTGCACTCGTTGTTTTGCGGGGTGTTTTCAACAGGCGACGGGGTCGAGTACACGGGTTTGCCGGGGGGTAGAGCCCCGGTCGGGGTCGGGATGCCCGGGCTGCTGGTGGCGAGAAGCTCCGATCGGAACAGGTTCTGTCCGGGTCCGGGTGGGGGGGCCAGGGATGGAGATGGAGATGAAGTTGCCGACGGCGGGGACGTCGTCGCGGAGGGAGTCGAGATCGGAGGCGGTGGGACCAGAGGACTTGGTGGGATCAGAGCAGCCGGTACGGCCATGGTCACCTACAGGAGGGGGAAGAGAGTAGCCGAAGTTCAAAGTATAAAACCCAGCCTGCCGAGAAACCCCTTAATGAAAGAATCCACGGGAGTTTAGCTCCTCAGATAAGTTGAGAAGTAAAAAGAGATGCTGAAAAAGGCGTGTTGAGTGAGGGTTTAGGGGGGGCTGTGAGCGGCGGGACAATGATCAAAGATAGGAGGAGGAATGACAGGAGGAAAATGAGCTGAAAAGTGCAGCTCCGCTCTGTGGATGAGTTGTTGTTGTCACACGGTACAGAGAGGGAGGAGCTAGGGGACAGTGGAAGCCTTTGAAGAACAGATAACTGGGCTATAAGGCTACTACTGAAATGTTACAGGTCTGTTAAAATCTTGTATTGCTCCATATAAGAGAGATAAGATAATACTGGATCATTTCTAATTAAAGTATTAACGGAATTTGCTGCCCCTTGGTCAAAATAAACATGCAGTCATCCGCTGCATCTAAAATTCAGTTCATTGAAGTGATGGGTTTTCATATTATTTATAACAGCCTAATCACACTTTCAGTAGGACTGTAGTGACTTCTTGTAGGCTGCACCTGCTATTCTATTGTGTGCAAGCACAGCAAGTGTGTAATGGCTGTGATCACAAGTTGAGAGTTTATCACTCCAGGCATCAAAATGTTTGAACCAACTTTTACACTTTTTTTTTTCCTTTAAAAGTTTCATAGTTTAACTGCTGTGACATCCAGGCATCAATCCTGTTAACAGTCTACAATTAATAAAGTTTTTTGACAGGCTTGAGCTGTGTAAAGTCATAATTACTTAGTGAGCATGCCTGTATGAGTCACTGCTCAAGGTACAGCCCATCTGTGAGAGAGGGAAACAGGTCTCATTATTGTTCGTCTCTGAAGAGTGTATTTAAACAGCCGAAGTGTACCTTTTTTGTATGAAGAAACAGAATTACATAACTTGAAATAATAGTTAGGTCCTAATTATAAATAATAGAGATTATAGAGTATTAAAGTATATTTAGATTACTCAGTACTTACTGCAATAAATAAACTTCATATTTTATAGACATTGGAATAAAAGTGGTCTATTTGTGACTGAGTCAAAGTGTGTGTAGTTAAAGTGTGTTTGATGGACATTAGGAAACAGGAAACTCCAACAGATTACATTTTAAAAGTTACTCCACATTTTGAAAGTTATCATGCTATTCTTGTCAGTTTTAAAATCTCAGCGAGATGGTTCTTGTTCAGCTCTTGTTCTTTTCCAGCTCACCACACGCTGTAACTATTCATCATAATGTAAGTTTTGAATTTATCAGTGAATGGAAAAAACAGCTCTAAGGTTAAAAAAGGGGGGGTGGTCTTAGAGCCAGAGCCCAAAATGTAGGATGGTGTGGCTGAAGAGGCAACAACTAGGGGAAATCAAAACTCATCTTGCTGGAGTTTACACATCAGGCAGGTTGTAAGTCACTTAGAGTTTTTTGAAAAGTAAATATTATATTTAGACTGTTTTCAAATTTGATAGTGTCT
>OMLF01001927.1:5720-22618 GCA_900302615.1 Holocentrus rufus | reverse complement strand
GAAATCCATGTGTCTCTGGCTTGTGGTATTCTAAGTGGTATTCGAGTTTTCCATTACATATTATAGTGTTATATTTTATACACACACACACACACACACACACACACACACAGACACACACACACACACACATCCCCTTTGTGACTTATAACTGGAATGGAAGGTGGTGTGTGCAGGGTTTTTTCCCTTTACAAATGACTTAAATGGCAGATTTGCAGCAAAATTGCTGATGAGCTTTGCAGTTATCTCAAATCACTGGACACGTGGAGGAAATAGTTGATAAATAGCAGAACAAAATATTTAGTTCCATGTGAAAAGGGCTTTGGATTGAGTTTGGCATATTGCGGCCGTGTTGAACTGTACATTTGTTGAGTATTAGTGGGATTTGCTCAAAGGAAATGGTGAGCAGTTGGTGACTGATGATTCAGCTCGCAGTGTTTAGTGGGTATGTTAGGGATTCAAACTAAACAAACCAACAGCATGCCAAGTGGCTTTGCTCCGTGTGTGCGTGTGCATTTAAACCATCATGGTGTGTGTGCGTGTGTGTCGTGTACAAGAGAGTTTCATTTTGGGCAGTGTGTGAGTGTTTATTTTTGTGTGCACATGTGACTGAGATGTGTGAGTTTCATCAGGGAGGGCCTGTGAGCTCGGCGGGGATCCGCGGGTGTAATCGCCGGCACAGTCGCGCAGCTTTCCCCCCACTGTGCGCGAGGAGCTTGGCACCCTCCTCCCCGTCCGGCTTACTATCCGCTGGGCTGGTAAACAGGCTGAAGTTTGCGGAGGGAGATTACGTCTGTCATGGAAAGTGGGTCAGACAGTGGGCACGTTTTTATGGCCCTGTTTCTGCGAGGTAGGGGAAGAAAAGGGGGGGTGGGGGCATCAAACCCGCAGCGTTTTTCCACAGTGCTGCTGGGCTCTAACAGTGCTTTCCCACTCTCACGGTTGTCAGAATCAGAATCACATCTCTTTTTCCAGGTGCACAAACCGCCCACAGTTGAACTGATTGTGGGCGGTGCAAGAGGCCGCAATTGCATCTGACATAGTCCTGCGTAGTCCCGACTTACTAGAGTGAGACAAGATGTTCGATACCATTTTCACCTCTGTACGTGCATTGATTCAGTTTCTATGGGTAGCATTTCGTGTTAGCTCAGCATAAAGACATGAAGTCTACAGGAGTCATTAGCCTAGCTCTGTCAAAGTGAAAAAAAAACCCTTACAGCAACTCTGAAGCTGTCTTCTTTTCAGCAGCATTCATTGGAAATAAACAGAAAAATATGCAGTAAAATTACTTTCAGACTTATAATAGACCCCAGCAGGGCATGCAGCCGTTGTCCATGCAGTGTTTTTAAGATCTTTCGTCTTGTAGTCACATTCAAATAAAAGTTGTAAAGAACTGGGAAGCTTTGAATGGCTGTAATCAACTTCTCATCCATTTTGCGCTTGCCAGGTGGGGAAACTAATCAAGTTAGGTTTGTTTTTATAGTCCATCATCACAAAACATGTTTAGAAGGACGTTACAAAGACAAGCCTGCCTACATCTACAGTTAAAAATTATGCAATACAGTGTGCAAACATAAAGAAGCAAGTTAGCAAAGTAAAGCATGACACAAGATACTGTGTTAGAAGATATAACAGTCCTGCGTAATCCACCAAGCCAAAAGTGATGCGCAGGTCATTGACAGGGGAGCCTCTGACCCATTTTCCCATCCACTGCTCCGAACCTGCCCACTACCCAGAGGGAAAAAAAGACAGCCAGATAATTTTTCAAACATGCTTGTTTGGAAAACATAATATATGTACATAATTTATGTACGGATTCTGTTTTAGAGAAAATAGAAAGTAGAAAAGGTAAAAACATATTAAGCCGTTGGTAGAATACAAAATTGTTATTTCATTGGACTTTAATCTGCAGCTATGCTGAGTGATGGTGACCTGCACCATCTGACCTAATAGTAGTCCATTTGAATATCCACCCAGTCCGTTGACATATTTACCGAACTTGTGGATTTTGACTTGCTGAGCCTAGCTCAGCTTAGACTGTCAGTGAAGACGAGGAAAAATTGAAAAACCTGATTAGGAAAAAAAAAACATCATCAACTGTTGTCGATGAAAAGTTCCACCACAGCCAACTTTATATGTTCATAAAGTTTGTTCACTTTCAGCAAATGGTGGAGTTTCCCTGGTCATTCAGCTTAATATAATATGCTGGGTGGCAGCGGTGCAGACACATCAACAACCTGCGTAGTGACACAGTAAACGCTGACGCAACAATGTTTCCCCCAGTTATTCTTGAACTCTACATTCAAATCTATACTACTGCTGTTGTTAGATGGCTCAGCAGCTCTTTCAGAAAGGGTGACTCACCCCACCCATTCAGTGGCAGGAGAAGCCCTTTGACACACAGGGGCAATAGTACCTCAGTGTGACAGTGTAAGCCATACAATAGACAGAAGACAACACTTATCATTCTTCACTCTGCAGTCAGTCACTATGCAGATACGTCTTGCTTGTCTCTGTTTCTCTTCACCCCATCCTCCTCGAGCTCACTCTTCTTAAGAAACATTAGTCACAGATCTCACGCTGTCTTGTCAGTCATGTTTTTTGAAAGATGATTTTAATGGCATGTCTGTTGTTAGGCAGCACTCAGGGGAGAGTGGGACTGCCCATTCCCAAATTGGAGAGCAATAAATAATTGGCAAGTAATCATAATTTTTATTTTCTTGTAAAAAGAGACAGGAAAGAGGAGTTAGAAAGAGAATGGATGATGATGAAACAAAAGCTCCACCAGATTTGATCCCACAGCGTTGTGCTCTCTCAGTCCTCTCTCTCTCTCTCTCTCTCTCTTTGCTCTGCCTCTCCCTTCATTGCCTTCCATCTTCCTCTTTATCTCTCTCAGTCACCCAATCCTTCTTGATCTCCTTCCTCCCTAAGCTCGCCAGTCATTGAAAATAACACCAAGGCTTCTCTCCCCGCTGCCAGTACCTGAGTCAGAAAACTGGGGAGGAAAAATTGAAACACAGTGGTGCTGTTCAGCTCCTAGAAAAGAGCCGTTAGGGAGTTCACCGGTCTATTTGGCAAGTTTATTACCTTAACGTTAAGTCAGCCGAATTCATGAATAGAATCCTTATTTGTAAATGTTAGTCCTGAAAAAACACGCTCTGTGTTAACATACTGACACTATGGCAAGGCAAATACATGCTGTCCACTAGCCACATAAGCAACTGGTCATTTTTGCTGTTTTACCAGCCAACTAGATTTTCAGTAGAACAAAACCTGGAGATGGTAATTTTTTACCATAGCTGGTTGAAACTTTCCAGATGCTGCTTCCATTCATCAGCGTTTGGCTAGCAGCAGCTGTTCATCTCCCACTTTTAATGATGCTACCTTGACACCTAAAACACAAAATGGCCCGTTAATTTCTCATCTTTCCATTGTGGGTTTGTGAAACATTTTTTCAGCACGTCTGTTTGGTTCCAGGGCACGACTGTTCTCTCTATTTTGCTGCGAGGGCATTAATTTCCCTTTATGTTGTCTGAATGCTAGACCTTTACAAGCAGAAATTGAAAGCCCTATTGAGGTTAAACATAAAAAGCGAAACAAAGGCGTTTACACTTTCCCTTGTTCAGCATTGAAAGATCAGTGGAAGTGGCTTCTCAGTGTGCAGGTTCTCAGCGTTTGGCTGCGTTACAGCGGGCAAGCTGTGAAAGTGTGTTTTTGTGTGTTTATGTGCGCCGTTGTCCAGATACTATCTCTGCCGTTTCTTCGCTGTGTGGCTTGTCTATATGGCTGAATGCAACTGAAAGTGAACTCATAATTTGCCACTTTCTCTTTCATCTCCACACATGCACGTGCAGATGCACATTCACATGCACACGCTGCCCTGTGATTATCAACCCCCAACCCCCACACGCATGATTGCCATTTCCTGCTTCACATTACCTCCCTTCCTGTGTCAAATGAGCTTGTGCACACACACTCATTCACATACACTTACCGTCTAGTCTGCAACCTGTTAAGAGTTAAAAGTCAGTCAGATACTCCATAAGTCAAAGTTTCTTTTGCTCCATCCGTATAAAATTACCCAACTGGGCTGCAACGATGTGAAACCGTCTGCAGTATTTGGTTTCATTGAATCTAAATGATAAACACAAAATGCAAAGCTGTCGAGAATATTCATAAAGTCTCGGTCATTTCCTAAACCATAAACCAAGTCTCTTTTAGCTTAAAAAGAGTCTGTACGGTAGGAAAGAGATACACAGGTGTGATCATTGGTAAAACCCAATCTAAATCCCACCAAACCCTGCATGCGGACAGACGATAAGCACTAGCTCACCTCATTTGGCCTGACAAAAGGGCTAATGATTACAAACTATGACCAGGTGCAGCACAATTAGACCTACATAGACCGTTCCCCATCAAACCGCAGAGAAATACAACCTGTACTAGCTGACAGCTGGGTTGCAGGCAGGAACAGAGGGTGAACCAAAAATCAGCCTCAAGCCCCACTGCTGCATAAAATTACACCAGAAACCCTGGCCTTCCCCTGATCTCTCCACCACTTATGCAAGATACTGTGATCATGATCATTACTCAAAATTTCAGAATTGCTTAATGCCACTTATTGCATTTCATACCAGCATCATGACTGATTTCAACCACAGCAGGCACTCCAAATGGAATGATGTAAACGTTTCCATCTTCCCAGATTTTACAATTATAAATGATGGGGTTTATAATTGCGATATACAATAAAACAGGATTGGCAACCAGCTGGGGCTACGCTGTTCCTTTCCTTTCTACATTACAGGCCTAAAACATGTGCTGCTGACACACACCTCTTTTGACCTCAATAAGACCTTGCGGTAATAAGATTTCATAAGGCATTTTGGTCAACAGGCAGCCAATCAAATTATGCAACTCCACAAACATCATTACATGTGGCTGAAATTAGATTTCTTAAATGTTTATTGAAGTGGTAATCAAGCAAAAGGTTGTATAATTTTTCCCAGTACTATGAATATAGATGGATCTCTGTCACAGAGAGCTCACAACATGCACACACTCAACTTTGCACACGCTGTGTTGCTATTGAGTGTGAACTGCTTCTAGGAAGGTCATATTGTATGTGGTGTACAATCAGGAGATGGCACTTGGTTCCAGAAGCATTGTGTGTGTGTGTGTGTGTGTGTGTGTGTGTGTGTGTGTGTGTGTGTGTGTGTGTGGGTCTGATTTTGCCTACTTTCAGGGACACACACCAGACTTAAGACCAGTTAATTGCAGACACTTGTTAAGTTAAGGTTAGGGTAAGTCTCCAGGAAATGAATGTAAGTCTATGTAATGTCACCTAAAGTGACATAAATAAGTGTGTGTGTGTGTGTGTGTGTGTGTGAGAGAGAGAGTGTGACTATGTGCTTGAATGTCCAGTCCATGTGTGCACTATATCGGGCATGACAACAAAGACCTCTTCATGAGCCTCCTTGCAGGTGAACATGCAGCTCCACATGCATCAACATGCGTGTGTGTGCAACGCTGGCAAATGTCTGTTTGTGTTTATGCACATATGTTTGTATACATGATGCAAGTGCATGTCTGGTTGTATGTGAGTCCATGCATGTGTCTTTGTGTGTGTGTGTGTGTGTGTGTGGGTGTTTTTGTGCATCTACCAGCGGAGCGGTTTGTTGTCTCTGCGCATGCTGGTCTGTGTTCGTCCCGCTGAATCATTGATGAGGCTGTAATTTGAACGCCAGCCGTCCTCTTTCATGCCCTCCCATCTGTCACCAGTTAGCCTCCTCCCAGTACTGCCTACAGGAAAACCAGTAGGCTATACTGACAAAGCACAGACAGCGGGGCCTGCACTGGAAATAAGGGGGGGGTAGGGGTGGCTGCCTGTCTGGTGCCACGGTGCTTTGTCCCTTCTGTAACTGACGCAGTCACTTCTACGCCCAACTGGAGCTCAAAGCACAGTGACATTTTACATTCATATTTGAGGTCATCATTTAGCTGATGTCCAGAGGAACGGCCTCCGGGATTCGACAGGACAACACGGCTGTTTATGGAAACGTTGGCTGCTGTGGAGGATCAAACCCATGACCTTTTGCTCATGGAACGGTCTCTCTAGCTGCTAGATGATCCTGTAACCTCCCTCCTCTCACCTCTAGTCTAGACAGAAGTTGCTGGCAATGTGTGATGAGGCCATACTGCCTTCACCAGACTTTTTTTCTTAAATTCAAGCAATAGTAGGCAGTCCACATCCTTTCTTTTTATTGACACAGAGGAAATTTGAGTAGGGGAGGCTAGGTTCCAATCACTAGGTTAGCAGGGGCATTTGTGGGCCCAAAGATATGTACCTTTGCCTGTACCCAACGACAGGGCATGCATCATGAAACAACACACAAAGAACTTGAGAGTTCACAAAGACAGCACTGGGAGAAAGAAAAATAGGTGAGGAAGGAGAATCATAGTCATGAACATGAGGAGTCAGAAACCTCCTGTGTTCTTTGCTTGATCTCTGGATAGTTTGTTTTTAACTTTTGGCCCAGTGATGCTCTGTCACCTTGTGATGAACCAGTTTCATTAAAAGCACTTTAGATAGATAAACTGACTTGATAGAATAGAACTGTCTCTATTTTCAGTTGCAGTGGCAGGTCACAACATTTTGGTTTACATGCACACAAACAGCTTGATCTTAACCTGGTTAAGACAATAGCATCGTATATTGTGCTGTGCGTGTAAAAAAAGCGTTATCTGGAATTAATAGCATGGCCTCAGCTGCTTTGCAATTGTTAAAACAATGGAAGTTCAGTTAAAAGAAGAATAAACAAATGAAAGAACCCAATCGGTCTATTCTAGGATCAAATAGTCGATGTAATTAATAGCAATACAACAGCCCAGTGTTTCTGGAACCTTTTGAGGCATAAAAGCTACTGTTTTCCTTCTGCAGATTAGGGGCCTGTATGAATCTCAGGGGCCTACTCTTGGGAGAAATTTTCTTTTTTGCCTTGTTTCAAGAATGTAGGCTTATTCTTAAGGTGAGGCACCCTAGGTTAGACCTACAGAAGTCTGATCCACAGGGATTGCCTAATTCCTGACGTCCACAAAAAGCAAACACAAGCCACCGCTGTTTTTAATCAGTCTTTCAAGGCAGCCTTTATTTGACAGAATGTATTGGAGAGAGACAGGACAGATTGGTACAACAGAGGCAATGAGTCAGATTCAAGAGCACTTGATACACTTCCTAGTCTACTGATCTAGGTTCTGCCT
This sequence comes from Holocentrus rufus, assembly GCA_900302615.1. NCBI lineage: Eukaryota > Metazoa > Chordata > Actinopteri > Holocentriformes > Holocentridae > Holocentrus > Holocentrus rufus. Next base: position 15,358 of record OMLF01001927.1, on the reverse strand, counting down.
GATGACCCCGTTTTAGTGGGATGGTTCCTGGATCCTGGCTTCTGAGCCGATCCCTGTGAGCCTCTGGAGCAACTGGTAGCTTGTTTTGATGAGCTAATTTAATTCTCAGCAGGAATTTGGCACTGAAGATTGCAGTCTGCTTTTGAGGAAGGGTGGTGGAGATGGGAGTGGTGCTGCAGTGCACTGGGAGATCTGGTCCTGCGTGCACTTAGCATACGTTTGAAGTTCGATATGTATTTTTTTCCCCCTTATTTTCCTGAAAGATTGCCTTGGCAGAAGTGTGATGTTCATGGTCTAAATTGGTAGGAAAGGTGTGACTTGTGGAGCAGCATTTTCCCCTTAAAGTTCACGGAGCACTTCAGCGTGTATCGTGTCATCATGGAGTTGGTTTTTTGTGAATTCTAAGGGTTAATGTTCCCTGCTTTCATACAGTGCATCTCTCTCAGGTTTGCAGTCCTCTCCTGGTTTCTAACTGCTTCAAGCCGTGTTCCTGACCGGCTTCACAGATTTCATGCCTCATTGTTTAGAGCTGATGAGTGTGAGCATTGTTGTGGCAACGCTTCCTCAGGTCAAGTGCCTGGCATCCAGCCCAAGTGGATTATTCTAATCGGCCTAGTTACAGACTACTCCTTTTTTCCATCAGTCACAGCTATAGAAGATCCTCTTAAAGTGGCTCATCGAGGCTTAATATCGGCTACTTTGGTCTAACATAGGCTTGGCATTGCAAACAGCACGGAGGGAAGTAGTCTGCCTCTTGCACAAGTTCACCAGCTCTCTGTGGTGCAGGTTAATGGTTTCTCCAGAGTTCCCTCCCAGACACCAAATAACCTTGATGCCCACTGATACATTTTTATTGAAAAGGGGGAAATTGAACTTGCCACCTGTATAAAAATGACAGATGGACTGAAGGTAACAATTTTTTATATTCATTGTTTAAGACCCTGAGTAGGCTGGATGTTCACAACACAGTTACAAGTTTGGCTATCTTGGTTCAGCTCACATTGTTTAGGATAGTGGTGTGTTATTTTGGACTTAACCCTAACTACTGCATTGCTTTTCTTTGTATGAGATGGCATGTCTAAGACTACCTCGCCTTCTTCTAACAATAGATTTAAGCGCGTTCCCCCAGCTTGTTTTGTGTCTCTTATTAAATATGTTTTAGGGGTCATCTCACCGCGCTGTCCCGCAGACGAGCAAAATCCAGAGGTTGCTTGCAGAAAAAACAAGCGAACCACTGTTTGTCACCAGCCTGCGTTTGCCTGTCTTTCTGTTGTGTGCGTTCGCTCCATCCATCCGTATTCCTCTCAGGCTATGCATCAGGGGGCCACGCTATTCTGGCATATGTTTCCATCCGTCTTGGTGTAAATATTTGCTGGACCACACACACGCGCGCAGACGAACACCTCCAGGGACCATTGAACATGAGAAGTATGCCTATCTTTGAGTGGGCAGGGAATTGGGACTTCCTGTGTGCATCGACACGCAGACTCTATAAATCACTTCAGGGCAGTCTGGTGTGTGTGTGTGTGTGTGTGTGCATGCGTTGTCTGGCGGCCACAGGCTTGTCCATGGTGAGGTTGAAAGGTGTCTCTTTGTTCTCAGTAGGTCGAGTGTGCATTTGACTTCCTCATAATGGATAAAGTTTCATCAAAATGAGTCAGTGCTTATATCACTCATACTCACCCACGTACACACACAAACACACACACACACATAACGCACACACAACACATGCTGCTCATCTTTTCTTTATTGTCCAGTCTCTCCTTCAGTAACATATTCCAGGAATTCACGCTCTGCTTCGTATTGATAATGCTGTCTTATCTGTCTGTGTACACCCAGCTGAGTTTCATGAGCTGTAATTCACGCTGCATTAATTTCCTCTGACACTGCATCAGCTGTGAATTTCCCCTGTCATAAGGTCCTCTGTGGGTTTTATAGCCTCTCTGGAAAGGGTCTGTGTGTTCCATTCTGCATTGTGGGTTTGTTTTGAAAAGACATGCTGGATACAGCAGATCACAGTTTTCCTGCACTCTGGAAAAGTGTGGATGGAAATGAATCTGGTCATTTTCACGCTCCAAGTTTGACATTTCATATTTTGGTATATTTGTTTTTGAGAGAGACTGCCGTCAGCTACAGAGAGATTATGGTGTAGTTGGTAGCCCACAAATCAGCACACATATCAAACACAGACTGATATCTTCAAAATTGGACAAGAAATAAAAGGCTTCAATTTGAAAATGTGTAGGATGTGAATCCTGTTTTTGAATTATCCATTCAATTCACACTATGATCTCAGCCATAAAAATAGAACGAGTAGCAGTTCGGAAAATTAACACCGCCGTCTGCCAGCGCACAGTTGATGACAGTTGTTTCAAACAAAATCTGCACATTTGGTCTGAAAATATGTGCTCTCATCCAGCCACTTTGGCAGGTAACCAGCCATCCTCTGGAAGCTCTCGCTCCTCTGAAAATCTATTGGCTGCTGCGGAGATGGACAAAAAAAGAAAGTTTCCTCTCCTGATGGATAGGATACGTGACAGGCCTTAATCAACCGCTTTTCACGCAGTGCTGACACAGACTTAATTTTTCAATTAACGTATTTAGGCCTTGTATGAGCAGCAGTTGAGAAGAAGGCATTTGTGTCCTCAACCAACCACAAATCTTGTTTGAGTCCATCCCGGATGGCTCTTTACATAATGAAAAATATCCTATTGTCTGCAGTAAACAGATTTAGAATTTGATGGCTAATTCAGAGTAGTACTGCTCTAAGATTATGGTCTAAGAGCCCTGGTACTCTAATCATCAAGACAGCCCTTTGATTGATATCTCAAAAGTTAGGAGAACATTGTCTTTAGGGCGTCTGCTTACTCACATCGATAAATTTTGCAAAAATGTAAGTACCCATGGTTGTACATGCAAGCACATGCACACAAACAAACACATACATTGCAACTGGAAAATGATTTTCCTCCCATTTCCCAGATGACAGGATAGAATTCCTCTCCTCCTTCCTCTTTTCTTTTCATGCCCTGCGATGCCGTCTGTCCATGTTCATCGATTAGACAAGCTAGACCGAGGGGGCGAGAGAAGGGAAGAGAGAAACCGGCGTCGAGTTTGTCAGCCTCCCCCAGATCAATTTCCAAGTCATCGGGCGTCTAATCTTCACAGTGTGCAAACCAATCCCTCTCCGCTGATCCTTCCATGCAACCTTACACACCAGAGACGGGACCCAGGGCGTCAGTAAACGAGCCTGCGCCCACATAGATGCATACACACATGCATGCACATCCGCTAAATGAGTAAACCCAGGACACACATGAATAAAAAGGCATATGGATGCACACACGCACTCCCTCCCACACGCTCAAATGGAAGTCTCTAAACTACTTGGCCATAATTTGTAGGCTAACACATGCTTTCGCTTGTTATTGTGTGCCCCTCCAATTAATTTGTTGTTTTTAGACAAGCGGCACTTGTGAGGATGGGGTTTATGGTCAGACCCCAGCAGTGTTCCCTTTTCCTACAACTGTAAAACCTCCGGCATGATGTGCAGCATAATGCTCCAATTTAGACACCAGTTGGAAAAACCATGAAAGGCATTCCAAAAAACTGTATGGAGCCTTTTATCTCACTCTCCTTCCTCCTGTCAAGCCCATAAACAGATGACTGGTGTCCAGATCTGCGAGGCGTTTTCATGCTGTGGGTTTTACCATGCCGTGTGTATCAGATGAGCTCAGCCACAAAGGTCACAGCTTACATCTTATTTTCTGGAGCGACTTCAGTCTCGGGTCTGAATGGGCTGCTTCAGAGAAAGAACCTGTCACTGTAAAGTTATGGGAAAGGCTTTCTAACCACTAGACCACCCTCTGCCCTGGTTAGCCTGGCTCAGTTGTTCATCAGGGCTGAAAATTAGCACATTCATGTTAAGACATTTAACCCAATGCTCTTTATATGTTTTTGAAGAGCTAACAATTTATGTAAAGTGCTCACTTAGGCAAACATCATGCCAGCTCTCACTGGAGGCTAAGAGTTAGCAATTAGTCCCACCCACTCATCAGAAGCTGAGAGTAATGGCTTGGCAAAGTCGGCTCCGGCTGACTGGCTGGGATATTTGCAGCAGTCTCTGTTCTGAAAGAGAAATCATAATCTGGCCGAGAGCTATCATTTTGAGCTGAGGAACCAGTGGTCCGTCTCCCCGAAGCTGAGGCTGGCAGCCTGGCTGAAGACTTGCTGGCTGCTTGGCTCTCCCACCAAGCAGCTGGTGTTTGTCACAGGAAGTAGGGCTTTCTGATTTGGGCCATTGACGTGGCTCTGCCTCCTCCCATAGAGGTCCACTGAGAGACAAACTCTGTTGCTATCTAGAGATGAGATGTTGCCCTGCTGAAGCACACTCCATCAAGCAGAATGCCTTTTAGCTGGTTTTCTATAATTAAAAGACTTTTGTCTCCCTATCTGTAAGGTAGATAGAGAAGAAAAAACACTTCTTGAATTTGGATCTGACTGAATTTGCCTCTCTAATTGTAGATGTGTAGTTTGACCCCCTCCAATTTAGGGTGGGGTCTGTGACTGAGGTTGTTTTGTGGTAGTTGAAACACATTTGGATGCAGGAAGTCTTTTTATGTTGTCTTTGACTTAAATAAGGCTATACCCTCAACCCTCACAGATTAGAGGTCTTTAAATGTGAAGTTTACTGCTATGAACTTCTGACAGCAGTTTCCTATGCGCTGCAACGCTCCTCTAATCTCTTTGGAGAAAGAAAAAAAGTTACACTGGAAGTTTGCAGTTATACATCCCATGAGTTCCTTTCGCTGCCGTTCCATTGGGAATTTGACCACAGAAATAAGTAACCTCGCCAATTTCCTTGAAGGCATGCTTCTTTGGGACACGAGCATTAGCACATGGATATGCTGTGGCAGAATGCCTTTCCCCTTCCATTGAACAGAAAGACTTAACCTCTTGTCCAAACAGGACGCAGGCTAAGTGCTTTAGAGTTCCTCTCTGGGTGGGAATTTGACAAAGGCACTTTTTGTTAGAAGAGGTGAGGTCAGCCCGATTCTTAGCAGCACAGGCAGGGGTAGCGGAGCGTGCTTGGCCATACAGTGCTTTGTTTACTCCGAACCTCACATTTAACCTACATCCCCTACCAAATACCGTTTTAGCAACGGTAACATTCAGTGCTTAATGGAGACACATCCTCCTGAATAGGAGCTTGTAGGAGCACAAGAAGCAAAGTTTTTGACACGAGGCTCATCAAGAAAAATGTGCACTCCTTTTTCAATTCTCTCATCATCATAAATTCATTTTTAGGAGCACAAAAATGGTAAAAATTCTAACCTTGATGGATTACCTTGCAAGCACAGAGATCATCCCATCAAGCACATTATACACCCATCAGGTTGTCCATAAATCACTCTGGAAGAATACTTTGGGGTTCTCTTTCTTGACTTGTAATGAAACTGACTTATAGTTCATTTCTAGTGATAAAATGTAGAAGCAAAGCGATTAAAACAGTGATAAAATAGGATGAAATAAAGAAAAGTGCTTACAAAAATATCGTACCTGAAAGCAATTGAAAGAAGGTAACAAAGAACACAACAAAACTAAAGAAAACTCAATTCCGACAAATAAAGACAGAAACAGAAGCTTAAAGACAATTGAATCAAGTTGTTGGAAAATGATAGAACAACAATAAGGTCAATAACATGACAAGGGACATAAAATGAATGATCAATGTAGGGAATGAAATCCTTGGGGAAGCGATTGTGGTAATGAGTATGAGGGTGTAGGCCGAGGGTGGAGCTGAGGGTGTATATCACGTTTTGACTTAATTACTAGCAGCTATATGCATGCAGCAAGACAATTCTCCACTGTACCAGCGATGAGACATGGGCGTTTCGTCTGGGACTGCTGCCTTGTGAATAAACTGTGCGCAGTGAAATACTGAAAATCCCTTTGTTGCCTCCGCAGCTAGCAGCAATGGCATAGTTGTCTAATACATACAGTCTCTTACTGCTGAAGTCATGACTGCAGGCTCTTACTGAGTCTCTTTGTCAAAGGTGGCGTCTTACTGTTGTGACTTACCTTTGAATACAGGCACTCCCTTCACATTTTGTCAAGGCATTATTTGTACAGAGTAATCCCTCGGGTTGAGTGCTTCAATGTGCCAGTTTACTGAAACACAGGAACTGATGTAACTATCCCACATGCTATTAAACCTGGGCGAGTGCCTAGAAACATAGAAACCATGAATGTCATAGGAAGGAAGGGTTGGCAGGAGCAGTTAATGTCACTGGCATTACCAAAAAGGAAAGGTAACGGAGAAACAAGTATCCGATGTCTCTTCTACAAACAAACATCAAAGGCATTTTTTCCTTTGAGTGTGTTGTAAGTCCTACTGGAAATTAACACCCACTCTCTTTGTGGCAATAAAAATATGGTAATATCTTGTTTTCTGCCTTCCTTTAAACAAATAGTAAAGAGTCTCTTAGGTCCTGCTGTACTAGCATTCCAGTTTCTGTTACTATTACTGTTTTCATTGACATAGAAATTTACATTCCTGTCTCCATGACATTTACATAACACATGGTGTTTGTGGGGATTGAACTCATGACACTTCAGTTATTGGACAGTCTTTCTATCCACTAGGTCACCCTGCTGCAACAACAGAGTCGTTGCTTGTCCCAGCTTGAGAAGCTAAGTAGACAATTGATGAAGCAGATCCTAACACTGCAGGCTTGTGATAATAAATGTCCTGGTGGGGTATTTGTGATTCGCTGTTGATCCCTGAAGGAGAAATTCTTTTGGCTCGCGGCCCTCCACTGGCTTAGCTTCAGAATAGCACCCACAGTTATGGAGTCAGAGTCTTACTCGAGGATGCTTCGGCGGGTCTTGAACCTGGGCTTTCCAACCAAATCATGGTCTCCCCACTAACCACACCCACCTGTTGTTCATTTGCTGGCCCTGGACGGCAAACTCCAGCATATTGCAGGGCTGTTTGAGTGGGTAAAACCAATGCCAATCAAAGTTAGACCACACTGTTTTGTGAGGTTATGTTGAATCTGTATGTACTACATACAATTGGCAAGAACCTTAAAATACAAGTGTGCATTTTCTCTAGCCTTTCTTTGTTTGGGTTGTCAGTAGTTTCTTTCAAGACATTTTGACATTATTTCCTTGATAGAAGCCACAACCCTGTGTTATTAGATAATATAATGTATTTTTCTGTCTCCTGGTAGCAGGTTTGGCTGCAGGCTAACAGTCCTCTTGTTAATTTGATCTAACTGGGATCGCTGCTTGGAAATGAGTGCATCCCTTTCAAGTGAGCCTCAGGCATGAAGACAAGAAAATAACTTTCACATGAAAATGAAGCAGTACAGTATGTCGGTTTGCTTGTGTGCCATTGTCTACACACAAAACCAACTGTTTCACAAAGTTGTGTGAGCCCCCCAGATCGCCCATCTATTTGTGATATAAAGGGAACAAGCTGTTTGTCACAAGGGATGCACAGATGAAACAATTGTGGTTTGCGGAGGATGGAAGGGAAAGACGGTGAGAGGCTTTCTGTTTTTAGACAGGGGTTGCTGTGAACTTTTGAAGAGCATGTGATTATGCTTCTCAGTACGGAACAGATGGGGGGCTTGAAGCCTCTCGCTCTCGGCCCACTCATAGCGAACATGAAGGGTGTGAAACGCCTGAAACCCTCTGAGTGTTTGAGGATACAGTGCAGGCCGATCAAACTGCACTGATTAGGTATCTGATGACCTTTCTACATGAACGGCTTCGACAAAGATCATAGCCACAAGTAATAAGATGAGATTAAATTTCCTCCTCCACTTTACTTTCAATTTTTCACACATAAAGATACACACATTAAACTAATGACTTTCTTTTTTGGCCAATGTTGTGCTGTATTTTCGTGGTCAGTGTTCTCTCTGTTCACAAGCTGTGTCCATCTTCGCAGACAGGACAGTACATGGTATGTCCTCTACTGGCAGACAGATCAGCAGCTCCTCCAGTGCCATCAGTACTTTACCTGCTTGTTTCCAGACACATTGTTGACACGACCTCTCATTTTGTAAATGTGTGGCCTTTGATATTGTTCAATTTCTACTTGGTCACATATTTTCAGCACGATCATGCAGATTTTTGATCTTTAACTGTTGATCCTCTTGGTGATTTGAGAAGCAAAACGTAGTGCGCTTTTGGTATGTTATGTTCTTGCTATCTCGATTATTTTCAACAAAAGAGGAAGTTTCAGATAAAAAAAAAAAGTTTCAATATGACTGATAATCCAAATGACTATAAACATGTTACACAATTATGCACAATTAATTGCACAACCCTAAAGAAAATGGCCAGCTTGTCTGTCTGTGTGTTTGACAAACTGGAGACTCATCACCCCCTCTTGTTCACAGCTCACTCACTCTATACCAGGTGCCTGATATTATTTATTGATCTGATGACTCACTTTGCCAGGGGAGTATCACTCTCACTGTCCAGTTGACGCTTGCCCTGTGCAGGTCAGGTAGCCAATCACAGAGGGGCAAAAAGTCTCTGCTCACACTGAGGCCCTGGTTTTCTTTTCAGCCTAATCAGCTTCTCCTCTCCTGCCCTCAGCTGGCGTCTGACGTGGGTTTTCTGCTCTCTCAAGGTCTGACCCCATTTGAAGTTTGAGATTCTACATTTTTGAGTTCTTGATATCTTCTTAAGCTGTTTTTGTGCTCACTGTTTCCTGTAAAATCATTTTGTAACAATCCTGTTTGCTAAAAGTGCGGCATCAACAAAGCTGATGCTAATTGGGTTTGTCTGTCCAGTTTGCCTCCAAGTGAGGTCTGTCCTAATAAAAAAAAAGAGAGATAGAGTAAATAGATAGATAAATATATAGAATAAAAAAGATACGTTTATATTTCGATGTCCCTCAATGACTAGATTAAGTAAGTTATTGGCAGGTATCAGGTATGGCAGGTAGTATTAGCTTAAAGGCTCAGGCCAGTGGCTTCCTCTCGGCTGGTTATGTAGCAGGGTATAAATTTGATTTTGGCCATGAAGTGGACTTTACATATTAGGTAACTGTGTTCCCCTATCTAAGTTCCTCTTTGTCCATGAACCCTGTCAGAGTATTTTGTGACCCACTTTTAGGGTCTGACCCACCAGACGGAGAAAACACCGCCGCAGGTTAAATCGTGGTTTTCCACAGAGCCTGGCCTTGTGATCTGGAAAGTGTGTCACCCTTCACTCACCTGACACCAGCCTTTTTTTTTTTTTTGTACAGGTCCTCGCCTTCTAATCCATTATAACCCCTTTGTCTAGGACTCAAGCCCTGCTGAGAACTGCTGTTGTAGCTCCAGGGAAATGGCACAGTGGATTGACGCAGGCTCTGTTTCCTAGGGCATGGCTTTGTGCTGCTCTTTGGAAAGTGCTAAAGTAGGACAATTTGACTGGTTGCACTGTAGCTCGGGCAGCAGCGCGCTCAAAAGGAGAACTGCAGCTGTTGTGCTTCCATATTCATATGAAGATGTGTGTGTGTGTTTGTCCCTCTGTGTGCGTACATGTGTTGGTGTCATCTGTTGTGTTTTGTTGGCAGCCAGTGGATATGGCAGGTGTCGTCCGTGCCGCCTGGCAGTAAAGTTTTATGA